>JAECUM010061208.1:0-26662 GCA_016617855.1 Megalonaias nervosa
ATTCTTAAGCACTTGTGTGTTTCAAGTTCATGTTTTACAGTTGGTTCTAACAGATGAAGATCAGTTGCAGTAAAATTTACAAGTACGATTTCTTTATCAAACCGATAGCTGTTGTCAGATCCAATAAAAGCGGTCGCTATTTGTGTAGGTTTCCCCATAAGACTCTTTTTAGCCATATCACGTAACTGCAGCATTGTTATATAATGTAATATTATATATCTAATTGATCGTTCGATCGATAACTCACCGCACTACGCAAGCCAGTTGAACAATCAATTAGAGATACAAATTGCTTATAGTATAATGGCACAGAATTTCGCAAGCGAACAAGAACACTATTACGTGCACCCATTTTCAACGAGTACGCGGGAAATGTGTTGGGGTCGGTGATTCACGCGAGATATCAAAAACCGATTGGCAAAGCAACACCAGCGGGCTATAAGATCAGCGTAAGCGGAGATAATACTGAACAAGTTATGATGTTTAAGAAAGATTTTATTTACACGTTATTCTGTGATGAAATTCCAGAAGGACAACGTGTATATCATGTTAACGGTGCGGTTACCAATGACAATATTGAAAATTTGTCTTTACAAAATGAATTTCAACCTCATCCCGTGTTTGATTTATATGAGGCCTCTGCCAAAGGAATTATTCGAAATAGAAGAACGAAAAAAGTGCTAGGAAAAATGCACAGTAGCGGATATCTTAGAATAACTGTCAGAGGAACACTAACAGATCAAGTTAATTATTATAGCCATCGTTTTGTTTACGAAACTTTTAACGGACCAATACCAAATGATTTGGTTATGGATCACATTGATAAAAATAAAACAAACAGTCGTCTAGAAAACTTAGATCTCGTCACACAACAAGAAAATAGTAGACGTGGAAATGCTGGTGGTGCTAGATCTGCTAGAACAGTAATTTCAGTAAATACCGAAACAAATGAGGAATTGAAATTTCCTTCAATATCAGCTGCTGCTAAGCACCTTAAAATTGACAGCAAATCAGTGAAAAATGTAGCAGATGGCAGAACTAAATCGGCAACGTCAATGTCAACATTTGACAGAATCGTCTTTAGATACGATGATTAATTACATTTTCTAACTCACTTTTGGTAAGACAATTGTGAGCAAACATTAGAACATCGTCTCTGTTAAATTTAAGCGTCATTACTGCCCTGTCATTACGTTTATTTTTTTCTCCCGCTGTCAGGAGAATTTTGTTAGATTCGCCTTGCATGACATTAACGTCAACAGAATAAGAACTGTAACCCGACAAACATTTTCGCACTGCCTCAGCTAATTCTCCGTAATTTAATATAGTAACCCTCTGATGATACTTATTTCGTCAGTCATTCTATTATTATATAATTAGATAAAAATATATTATAATATGAATCTGATGAAACGACTTGCTGATATATACGCGGACGACAATTTTACAAAGGGAGATATAATCTCCCGAGATACAATCGCGGACGACAAAGTCGTTGAAGATAAATGTGAGTTTTATACCGAGGACGACATTTTATTTAACAATGACGATGATTGTAGGTGTAGTTGATAAAAAAATTACAGCAGACCGACTACTGGTCGATATAATATAAAATATCATATCACAAAGAAAATTTTGAAATTTAATTTTTCGATAGACGAAAATCAGTTATTTTGGCAGCTGATATACCTTTCTTAAACATTAGATTTTCAGACCGACAGAAAAATATAAAATTCGATTTCATATTTGCTAAGATATTTAACCTAATGGCGATTTTTGATAATCGGAGACAATATCTAATATCGTTATGTAAGCCTGTAAAATGTAAATCTGTCAAACGTAAGTACGAGGAAATTTATAACAACATTATTTCCCGATGTTAATTATTTGTTTAGTTGGTACCCAACTATTAAATTTACCGCTGTATCCCCTCCACTTGACAAGACTTTTGTTGCCGCGCGTCCTAATAACTTTTTCGATAACAAATATATCTTGTTTAGTTTTCTGTAGTTCTTGCTCGTAAAAAACTACCAGTTAGTGGTTCCCCTGCTAGATCCTTTAACGCATATGTTACAGGTATTGTTAAAAGTACTTTATCAATAACAAACACTTCTTCGCTCCAGTTTGGAGTAAATCTTTTTTCGAACACCCTTTTCACTAACGAAATTCTAACTCTATCACCTACCTTAAATTTATGTCTACGGTACATGTTTTCATTTGCTAATATCGGATTTTCAACTGCGTCATTTGGTGACATTTTTATTGATCTGTGTTTTGTGTTATAATATTTGTCAGCTATCTGCGGAAGATCATCAATATATCTGTTTGTGTTTTTTGGCTGTCAAGCGCATATGTATAAGTTCGTTCAGTGTACAATTAAATCTTTCAACGAGAACGCTTTTTCCTTCGTTTATTGTAACATACTTTTTGATGTTATTTTGCTCCAAAAACTGCTCAGATTTTTTATGGAAAAACTCTGCTCCGTGATCAGTCCAAATTTTATTTGGGTTTCTTTCTGTGCTTGTTATTATTTGCGCTAGCGCATCAGTCATCGATGTCCCTGTCTTATCCGAAACGGGTATACTAAACGCGTACTTACTAAAAACGTCTATAACATTAAACAAGTATTTTTTTACTGTCATTAAATTGAGCAAGATTTGAGACATCTACTAAATCTATTGCCCAGATATCATCTACAGCATTTGCGACAACCTCACGTCGTGGAAACGTTTTTTTTTTTTTAGGTTTGTGTAATTGAGACGCAAGAGTCTTCGCTGCCAGATCATCATACAATTCTCTTTTGCCGAGTCCGAGTTTATATTTAGCACCAATAATCCCTGCACCAGCTTTCGATCAATACGTTCTCGTATATTTACCGGTTTCATGTCATTAAGTTCATCTGGCATTACCTTATCACAGTCTGACTTTGAGTTCTCTGCACGAACGTTATCAGTACGTTCTATATCTCAGTAGCAAATGTCATGACGCATCGCTATTGCATCAACTTGATTATAAGGTTCTTGTCCGGGCAGCGGATTATCGTTTTCGTCTAGTTGCTTGTCTAATGGATTATAAGGTCCTGTGTATTTGTGGCCTGGCAATGTAAAACCTCCTTTTGGTTTCGGTAATTTTCAAAAGAAATTATGGATATCGATTCCGCTGCCAATTACTTCTCGGCGATTGCAACGCTGACAGTAAGTAACAATTTTATCTTGTTCTATGCAAAGATCCTTATCACAATCACAATTACATTTCATTTTATTAATTGTCATACAAAATTATTATAAGATCTGAAAAAATATGGTGAAAAATGCTCTTTTCTGCCAAATGTTAACGTTTTATGACCAATTTTACTTGTTTTTGTGGGTAAAATGGTCGGAAAAATCAGAGAAAACCAGTCCGATTTCTCGTTTTTTACGGGTCAAACTTCGAGGGGGTTAACGGGAATTTAACATTGGAATTTTAAAAAACCAATTTTTTGCTGGTTTTGGAATGGTTTTTTGCACAATTTTCCACAATTTTCAGAGATTTTAAGCAAAAAATCAACCACAAACCAGTCCAAAACTAGCAACAAATTGATTTTTCAATTTTCCTATGTTAAATTCCCGTTAACCCCCTCGAGGTTTGACCCGTAAAAAATGAGAAATCCGACCAAATATAAAAAGCAGGGGATACTTATACCTTCGTCAGAGATAGTCAGTTAATCATCTACTAAAATAACTTCATCACATGCTCGAGCTCCAGTTACTGATTTCAGAAACATACCTTTTCTTCTTCCACAAACAGCACAAACACTTTTTAATATTACTCTATTACTTTTTGTTTTTTCTGTTGTCTCATCGCTGTTATCTGTTTTAGTTTTACATTTGAGACAGTATGTTGACTGTGTCATCTTTTTATACTTGATTGTCACACAAAAATGTGTCACAAAAAATTATTTACGATCTCATCATTAGCGTAAGAAGGTTGCTTGTCAAACTGTAAAATAAACTTTAAAAAATCAGAGGACTGGGACATCTGCCGAACAAACATAATACAATAATAACCACAAGCGGTTGTCCCAATTGGCTGTAGTTGATTAGACGAATAACATATTTTTTCAAATTTCTTAAAAATATATTTTTTTTATAAGATCGCTCGGAGGAAGTCCAAACGAATCAAAATAATTTTTATCGTAAATAGCCACCCAATGAGTGCCAGACCCATCATTGAAGTCCTGAATATTGACTACACACGAACCGCCTGCTGGTACATTATCTAATTCGTCTTTAGAATATACTCCACGAAATCCGATAATGTCATTCAATTTTTCAATTATATCAAAATTACTCAACGCCGTCTGGTACCTGGTAATGTTAGTCCATGTCCTATCCCTAACAGATTTGGAATCAGACTGAGTGCTAACCCTGCTAAAATTGGAGCGAAAGGAATGATTCCTCCTTGTTTTGTTTTCCTTGGTGCTCGATGACGCCTTGTTTTCATTTTTTTAGTTGTTGATGATTTTTTTAGCTGGCATTTTATTTCTTATTGTTACATAAAACTAACGATAGATTCGTTTGATACCGTCTCCGGACACCGTTTTTTTAGCGGCCCCTGATACTGCCCCAGAAGTGGCTGCCAACCCTAATGTTCCTAATATTGGCAATATTTTGGGTATTACTGTTTTAGCTATTAAAGAAAATGCTGGTCCGAGAAATCCGCCGCGGTAAGACATGGCCGCTGTTTGTGCAGTGGATAATTTCAGCACAAACGGTTTTCCGCGATCGAGTTTATTGATCTGCTGTCGAGTTAACTTTACTTTCACTGCAGTCGCAGAGACTTTGTCTCTGGAGTCTGAAGTCGTTGGGGATATCATTAGAGAAACAGAATTACGTTTAGCAACTGCTGCTGATAATTTTTTAATTTGGCCGGGCGTTAGGTATATTTCTCTGGTTGTGTATTCCGTTTTCATTATTTATACTTGTTTGTCATACAATACTTGTAGACGGATCACACTTGTATTGTCATTTTTCCTTTGGACGCATCAATTGTCAAAAATCGATCACTAACAACTAGCGCATATACGTTGTATTGTTCAGCTGGCAACATGCCAAGCATCCAAGTGATTTCAATATCAGCAGTCGATCTGAGAGCTTGTTCAGAGTGTTTCGAAACGTCAAAATAGAAGATAGGATATATTGATCGAAATTCTTCTACTGATATCTGAGATCCACTGTCTGCGTCTTGGTATTTTTGTATAGCCTCCATAAGGTACATATACGGCCGAGATATGATTTTAGTAGCATCATCAGCAAAACTGCATTCGATTGCACGTTCGGGATATTGCCTAGAATTTATTCTAACAAAAATTCGTCTGACATCTGGGTTATCAAATACGGAGTTGTTCATTTCTTGGTCATTGCGGCGTGCGTGTCGTTGAAATACGACGAACAAATGTCGAGGTAATTGTTCGCTTGACGTAGTTGTAACACGCCATGTGTAATCAATTGCATTAGGAATAGCTGTTTGATAAATTCTGTTTTGCTGGAAATAGATCTTTTTCGTATAATTGGCCAGCAGTGATTCGAGTTCCATCATTTTAGCTACAGACGGAACAACTCGTGGTATCCACAGAGCTAATCTTGTAATAGCAAACTGACCTTCAGCCACTCCATCGGCGTGCATTATACAATCGTTTTGATCCGCTCGATCTAAAATAAGCGTATGTTTTAGTCCGCGAAATACTTTGTTGTAATCACGGCAAAATCCAAATATTGTGGTTAACGGAAGCATCATTGTTATTTGGCGAGATTCGGCAGCAAATGCTTTTCGTTTGACATATCCTTCGTTATATCTTCTGTTACGTGTACTAATAACGCTGTTTATTAAATCTAACATAGCTACTGCATCTGCGGCTGCACCTGGCGGTGTTATACTAAGATTATTACAAGCTTGTGTCAGCGAGACTCTCACAGCATTTGCATCCGCTGCTGCAGCTGGCGGATTAATACCAAATTTTGCAGCATTTGCTATAAGAAAATTTCTAACAATTACAATGTCTGCGGCTGCGTCAGCACCATGTGTAAGAGCACCTCCTGAAATAAACTCGCCTGAAGCAGTTGTCCCAATTCCGGTGTCCTTAAACCACATCATGATTGTGGCCACTGATCTCGAGTAATCGTCACTGAATGAGACGATACTGAGTACCGTACTTGCTATAGGTAAATGCATTGAAATATCTTCTACGGTTTGACTGGCTAGTTGATACCGTGCGCTTTTAAACAAACTCCAACCGTTATTGACAAGTGCAATTTCTGCACCAGCTGGAATATTACCGCCTGCTGAAGTTAATAATTGACCACGCACTTCTAATACTGCCTTGTGAGGTAATAAAAATAAGTCCTCGTCACGTGTATTAAAAGTTCTGACAACAGCTTTATTTGGTTCGTTTGAGTTCTCATCCAGGTATTCGATGTATTCAAATTCTGTCACTATGTCACCGGTATCATGTTCTTCGGCAAGATCGAGATAATTTTTGACTGACATTATTTTATTTTACCACACAAAATTGTGTGGCACACAAAATTACAACGACGGAGTCGTCGAACACTAAAAAGCAGCAGGCGTTATTCTTGTTTTCGCTACAAGTTTATGTACTACATTTTCGCCGCTTGGTGATAATAATTTTTTTGTGGTAGCTATCATAGCCCGTTCTGTTTCCGCTGTCGGTGCAATATCTGATATTGCTCTTTTTATTTCCAATGCTGAAGGCACAACACCTTTGGTTGGCTCGCTTTGCGGGCTGCCTTTAATTTTTTCTGCAACTTTTTGTCCTAATGCAGCACCAGCTGTGCTAGCAAAAGCTTTACCTGCGTCAAGTGCAATTGGTGCTACATTGCGTGCAATTCCTGGAACATTTTCAATAATTTTTGTAAATATATTTCCAAAAAATCCTCCTATGATTTTTCTTCTGTAAACTTTTTTCTTTGTCTCATTTTATATCGCTTGATTATATCAAGTGGGTTGTACAAAAATCTACAGCGCAATAGCTACGCAGTGACTATGTCACCGACAACTACGTCGAGGACGTACGTCATTGTGCGCGTAGGTGTAAGTAATAAGTAACATCCTCGTTATTCAAATCCAGCTGTCTACCCGACTGGTCTGTTAGCTGCATTGTTACACTCGTTATTTGATTTTCAGGAGTAATTGGATAATATATTATTTGTCGAGGAGTAATTTGCATTAGCGACCCTGGTGAGACATCTGGTGAAAAACTGCAAATCGTTTGACCCTGGCTACCTCTAGCTGAGTAAAACCCTGATGCGATAGAACAATTAATCAATATTGTGTTTATATCAGTTATATTTACTGGCAGATCATCGTCATATGATACACTTTGTTCTGTAACACTGCCGTACTGAGGGTTCTTAAAGCCTAACAGCGATGCAATACTGCTCGCTGGGGAGAAATCGATTATCAAATTATTTTTTAGTGTAATTCTGGCTCGCAGCGTATTATAGTTTGGAACCACCTCAAAATTGTCAGCGACACCGAAGGTGTTGATCAGTTCTTTTATCGTTTAATTAATATCAGTCACGTTATATGCTCCCTGTGGTATTTTGACTGATTACCACGCGCCAGACTTAAATGTAAAGTCATCGTTAAAATTATTTTTTTTAACGTTTGCCATAGAGTGCCATACTGTAGCAGAAATTAATCCAATTTCGTACTGTCTACCAGGATTTAGTATTACTGGCGGATTATAGTAGACGGAAAGGTATGCGCTGTCATTCGCTGTTTGTGAGGAATCAAATAACAATGTTGTTGACATTATATAAGATCGTCTCGATTAAATTAAATCAAGGTGTAAAATTTCGTACTTGGACGATGTTAGTAATCTGCTCGATCTAAGATGATCTAGTATATCAATAATTTCGTTGTCGATTTCAGTGCTTTCATTACCTGCTTCTTTAGATGATATTAGTAGCAATAGGCTGTCAACTACATCTGCGTTTGATGTAAAAACTTTAACGCCAGATCCGGTGGTTTCTTTTTCATCTGGTAATCTTATATTTCGATTACGTTCATATTGATCTAATAATCTTTTGAAAGTCCAACCTTTACCATAATCTTCTTGTCTAGTTCTATACTGATATGCTGTTTTATAGAAAGTCTCAGCAATAATTCCGTCTCTCATTTTATCTAACAGAGGCATTAATTCTTCCTCTCCTCTAGCATTTTTAATTTCTTCTTCAGCTTTCACAAATTCATCGTATACTTTTTTAAAAAGTCCATCAGTATTTTATAATCATCTTCTGACCATTTTCTAATGTCGTTAAGATTGTTTAGTATTTCTTTTTTCAAATATTTTTCGATAAATTCATTATACTCATCATTATCTATTTTTTTCCCCCTAGCTTGTTTTCTGTAATATTTTATTTGAATTTTAGGAGACATACCTTCAACGATACTTTCTTGCATCAATTTTTGATACTCAGTTAATTCCTTAGTTCGCTCTGACACATCTTCTATCATCTTCTTTAACTCAGCTGCATTAACCGTCATTCTTGCTATCGCATGTTGAAGCGTAACAGAATTGTTCATTAACCTGTCAAATTCAACTTATCGTGCAGCGGGATCAGCAATATGTCTCACAAGTTCCGTTACAATTTTGCTGGTTTCTTCTTTTGGTTTTTCTCCCAGTAAACCTAGCAAACCTTTTTCTTGTATTTGTTTAGTTCTTCTGCAGATATTGTTGATACTTCTGGCTGTTTGCCAATTAGCGTTACAGTAACAGGTTTAAGAAAACTAGCGGATGCTTCTTCTGCTTCAGCTTGTCCTTGACGAGCTTGTTCTACTTTTTTCTTAAAAGCAGCTCAAGTTTCAACAAATGTCTTTAGTAATTCGATTCTTTGCTGACGTTCGTCCATTATTATTTTATATATGTGCTATAAAGTTTACCTAGAGAAATGTGTTAATACAGCAACGAAACATCTTAGCTGGAGCACGTGCGAGTTTATCAAATAAGAAAAAAAATTGTATTTGTCTTTGGTTGCTTGATGATATAATTCAATAAATGTATCTTTTGTTACGTCACAGCACTGCTCGTTTGCAATATTTCTTACAACAACAGTATCCAGTCCGGGAAATAGTATAAAACATCCCGTATTTCTCCTAATAAATCTATCAACGTTGTAAAATCCCTGAGCAAGGTAGACAGAATTACATCTTTTATTACGCGACAGTGAAAAGTACGATCTTATTTTATTCATTTCCTTGTTGTTTAGCGGAATATCGTCAAACACAACTATTTTATGTTCAGACGAATCAAGTTCATTTACTGGAATTAATTCCTCTGGTTGTTTGATCATGAATATATCATCACGGGCATTAAGCTCATAACGAAGTTTACTGTTATAATCGCTTAATAACTCGTATTTATCCTGTTGTGGGTTAATTGTGTAAATATATACCTTATCGTAGTTAAAGCTGTTGTTGAGTAAAAGATTTAATAATAGATTTGTTTTACCAGACCCTGTACGACCAACGATGAGGTAGTGGCAGTCTGGAAGTTCGTTGTTATGTTGGTGTTTGATTAGCCGTTCTGTATCAAAATTTAATATAGACATATTATAAAGTAAGTTGACGTAAAATTGTCAAACAATAAACAAATAATGAGCTATTATGCAAAATTTGGAACAATAATAAAAGATCCGTCGACTGATGTTGTTAGTACAGACTGCAGTATTGATTTATCAAGCTACTTAAAGAAATCTGGTGACACAATGAAAGGCAATTTGTTTATGTCAAATCAACGAGTATTAGGTTTAGAAACAGCGTATCCACCAATAAATGTCGCTAATACACAAGCCGTTAGTTATGCACAACTAAAATCTGTCGATGACAGCAAGTTGTCGTTGACAGGGGGAACTTTAAGCCGTAACTTGATATGTCAGAAAAAAAGGTTGTAGGTTTGGAGACTGGGTATCAGCCGGCAAACTTAAATCAAACTCAAGCGGTAAGTTATCTGCAGTTGAAGTATGTAGACGGCAACAAGCTTGACAAAACAGGTGGGATACTTACAGGTATTATTAATATGACAGGTAAGAAAATTATTGGGTTGGAAACTTCATAACCACAAGCAAATGCAGATAATACGCAAGCGGTAAGTTATGCGCAACTAAAATTAGTTGACGATAACAAACTTAACAAAGCCGGTGACACAATGACAGGTAACCTGGTAATGAGCAAAAACTCCAAAATAACTGGATTACCAACAACCTCGCCACCAGCTAATGATGCTGATGCTATTAGTTATAGCCAGTTAAAAGAAGAACTTGCCCCGTATCTTAGGCGATCCGGTGGGGCAATGTCAGGTAATATAAACATGAGAGACAAAAAAATAACTACGACCTATGTTCCAGTTAGCCCTAATGATCTAACAAATAAAGCCTATGTTGACAGTCTGTCTAGTGGTATAAAACGAACTAAAAACAATGTTGGATATATTCCAACACTTTTCAAGGCAACTGACAATCGAGTTGGGTTTGAGGTAAGCGCATCAACATATTATCCTGAAAATTATCTTTATTACGTTTTTATCTGATAGACACGAATGGACGACCAACGGATAAGTTGAAAATTTTTGGATCAAAATTAAATGTCCCACTGCAGTTGCTATTTGGCAATTTCATTTGCGAGGTCGATTAAATCCTGGTGTTGGTCAAATTTATAATTGGCGATTGGAAGGATCGAATGATGATATCGACTGGACAACATTATATAGTACGACAGACACTTACATTTCAACAACACAATATTTTACGATTCCGACAGAAAATACTGTTAACAAGTACTTGTATTTTTGAGTTCATGTTTTCGCTGCTGATCGTCCGTTTCCAGGACTGACATCATTTCAAATATATACACTCGATGATCAAATTTAATCTAGTGCTATAAAATAATGTCAGAACCACCAATTATAACCGTTGCAAGAGAATTTTATGATAATATTTTTAACCCTAAATTAGATGTTGGAGACAAATCGCTATCAGCACGTGTGATAAATACCCAGAAAATTTTTTACAATTACAATGATAAATTCTCCATTGTCAGACGAAGAAAATTTTTTTATTCTTGTTATGTATATGAGAGGACCACAACTGTTGAAAGCAATAGAAAACTTTGATATTATAAGAAGTTACTGTCATCCTGATGAATGCCTAGAAGAACAAAAACAAGCTGAAATTGTGTTTAAGAAAATATTGATCGAGCTTGACTTTAAAAATATAGATCTGATAATAAAATCGGACTTAATCAAAGCACAAGCACATGGTGGAAAAACGGGGCAAGAAAGACGAATAAACGAAAATCATAACCGTCTTGACAATCTAGCGGAATCTAAACTAATGGGAGTAAAAAGAAGCAGAGATTTATATAATAGTTTTATAAAACGAAACATTTTTAAGTATCTCGGCATGTACTACCACGACAAGGAAACACTAGTTAAAATCGTTAGCGTGACACCGGATACGGAGTTAATTATTAAAGTGTACGCAAACGCAATTCTACCAATGATACGTAAAAAACCAGAATTTGATCCAATTATTGTTAACAAATCTCTAGCGATAATCAGTGATTTTGACAGTGAAATTAAGGTTTTTGAAAAAGTCAGACAAACACAGTTGGAAATAAAATTGATTCTTATTACGATATAAGTGAAGAATACGATGTTCCACTTCCAACGCTCCATCGCTCTAGACAATTGTCATTACGAAATTATCACAATGAAATTGAGAAAATACTCACAAAACCATACACATCATTATCGAATCAAATAGTCTTCATTTTAAAAATTACTCCCATTTTACTTTCAGGTGGGATGTTATTAGAAAAAGAGCGCTCCAAAAATTAATGCTAGCAAATTTCGTAGTCGCATATGCAATTATCAGACAACATCTCGTCCTCAAAAATTTCACGTTAGATCAGTTGAGTTTAGTATTAGGGTATATCGATGAAACAGAAAGCGATTACAGTAATTTGGTGAACGAAAAACTTTGGTACGAACGTGAAGTATTAAACACGTTTGATTCATAAACTTGGCTGAAGAAAAATGAGGTACTAACAGACGAAAGATATAAGGATACTTCGTCAGATGTTTATGACAAATACAGAGATTTTATAGCTGATCCTAACAATAATGAGTTCCGTGAGTTTCTTGATCCGATTGTTGGTGCTAGAGTTTTTAATATTGTATAAAACTGTAAACAAATATTGTATAAAGAAAAATCATCGATTTCAATCATATTTCAGAAGAAATTCCAAAACAAGATGTTGACTCTCTAATGCAATATTACAGATATTATCATAAAAACCTTTGGTGTGTAAAACAATGTTATAAATACTACAGCAGAATACTTCGGGTAATATCATATTTGCCATTGTTAATGACCACCTCTGGCATAATATCAAGTCGGATATCATTAAATCCTTTTCTGTTAATAATATCTGCTGTCGGTGTCTCTCTTTCAACAGCTTGTAAAAAGATTGAACCTAGACTTGAGACGAAAAAAAATGCTTGTAAAACAGCAAGTATCACTCATAAAAAATTACTTGATCAGATACGATCTTATTTGCGAGGTGTAAAATATGATATGGACAATTTAATACGCAAGTTTCGTATTATTGACAGTATGTTAATAGATATCCTACCAATGAGAGTCAGCAGGTATGAAAATAGTTATGACAAAAAATACGGCAATGATAGGGTATGAAATTTTATCTAAACTCCATGATATAATCAAGGAAAATAATCCAACCAAAAAAACTTAAGAATATGCCGACAACCTGATGGTGGTTCTTTAGGCAGAAACCTAATCAATGATAGAAACCTCGGAATGTAAAAATAACTGTTCTATCTTTGGTCATAACCTGAGCCCTAGTCTAAAATGAGATCTCCGAGCCAGAAGCCTCGGAATGTGAAAATAAATGTTCTATCGCTGGCTATCACCTGGTCCCTAGTATGAAATAGGTCTTTGAGCCAAAATCAATGATAGAAGCCTCCAAATGTAAAAATAACTGTTCTATCACTGGCTATCTCCTGGTCCCTAGTATGAAATAGGGTCTTTGAGCCAGAAACCCCATATTCTCTTACTATATATATATATATATATATATATATATATATATATATATATATATATTGTTACTACCCTGTAGTTAAATTACATGTGTGTTAAAATTTGAATTCTTTATAAATCTTTTTATTTCATTTTTATTTCATTTTTATATCATTAAATGTAATTATTATTATGATGATGATTATGTTCGCAGAGTCTGATATTTTGTTAGAAACATCGTGTTTATTTAGAACGTAAATGTGACTCGCGTAAGCACGATTTTTGCATGACGGTTTTGTCATATTAAGTAAACAGTCGGAAATAGCTATGTAAATGATTGGCTATGACCGCGGTCATTTCTAATAATACTTGTTGACATTCTATACTACATTGGCGATTTTTCGAAATCGCACGATTTCTTCATGCTTGTGCAAGAAATGACGTATTAGTTTGCTTTAAAATACTCAGGTAGTTGCGAACTAGTCTAGAGTCATATTTTAACATCTTACAGTCACATCATAACATCATATAGATTTTCAATACCTTAAGAAGGTATTCTTTTGTGCTGGAAAGAGTTGTTTGTTGGTACGTATGAAGAATAACGTGTTTTGTTATTGAGGATAGTTCTACTTCGTCTACCTTCTAAATAATAATTATTTTCCCTGGAGAACTACACAACAGGCTTTGGACAAAGACATTTGCTGAAATTATTTCTAAATTGGAACAGAACAATACAAATTGTGATTCACAGTGAAAAATCTGGACATTTGTATTTAACCTTCGTCTGACATCATCATCCACCATCTTTGAACGGAATTGAGATTCAGACTACGTCAATTTTGAACTGTTGAGTCACAGGACTTATGTGTTTTCACAATATTAGGACAAATTTTTGGATCTTCTTCGTAAATCGTAAGTCTTGTTTCATATATTTACCTTTCCACCGTGTTTTCTAGAGAAATAAATTATTTTTGTTAAAGTTTACAAAGCTTGTTGTAGTCACTCTTTTCTTTATGTTACTTTAAACGAGCCGATACGTAACTATATGTGTGTGTGTGTGTGTGTGTGTGTGTGTGTGTGTGTGTGTGTGTGTGTGTTCGATTAAATCGTGCAACTAAAAGTGGACTGATGAGCCCAGATATGCAATTATCTTTTTATGGAGATCGGCATATGTGATCATGGAAGAGTCTATTAAAGATCGACTAAGTAGGGTTTCGCAACATTAAAGAATAAAGAATCCCCAAAAAGTATTATAATACTCCTTGAAGACAATTATAACAAAATGAATAAATAAATAAAAAAGTACTTGTATAATAAATAAATATACTGTAAAATAATAAATTTTCGTTGTTAACTTAATTTCATTTTTTGTGCAAAATAATGGATATCCACAAAAATAAACCCAGCATGAACAATAACTTTTTGAGATAGATTATTAATTTACATCGTGTGACCATGGGAAATTTTATCATCACGAATATTTCTGATTTTACTGTACGTCAAAAAAATCATTTTATGGGTATGTTTGAAATCTAAAAATTTGAATAGAAGATCGGAGATAAGCTTAACAATATGAAAAAAATTTTAATAAAATTTTTAAAGACATTAAGTTGATGAACACAGTTTTGAATTGGAAAATGAAACTGATAGTAACAAGACGATTCTGTTGCCCTAAAAGCACAAACTGAACTCAGCTGTTCAACTGTCTTACACATTTTCCCAAAACTGAATATAACTTCTTTCTTTTGTTGCATATTAGCTGAACTCTTTTGGTCTTTTACTTTTCGTGACGATCGTTTAGCATTTCATTGAACCATTCCTAGCGTAAGGGACTCCGCGAGATGACGCATATGTCACGTGACTGGTCAGTACGCAAGTCCAAAGTGATGGTCAATTCGTGGCTTTAGCAACTAATGAAGTTTTTGTTGTTTTTGTAGTTAGTTCAGGGTGTTCTCTCGCGTTTCAAGATTCCTGTAAAAGAGAATTGGACTCGGATTAGCAATAGTTAGTTGTATTGTACATCTTTGACAAACACGATTGTTGGGCCAACTGTTCTCGTGTAATGATCGCTCTATCTGGCGAGTCCGAAAATTGTCGTGGCACGTCAATATTGTCCAGAATGGATTGGATTTCCTTTCCATGGATGGAATAACGTGAACTGTTAAAAAGGTCATGATACCGTTGTTAACAAATCCCACTATGGTATTGACACCGTATTTGGCATTGTTATCGCGTTCCAGTTTTCCCTCCACTTCCAAAAATGTCTCACATGGGAAGAAAAACCTTGACGTGTCTTGTACTTGCGATTCTATTTTGAAATGATTGGGGTCTCTGGCTGGATATGAGTAATACTGAAAATCTGAAAATCTATTTTGCTTTGATCCACTGACACAGGCATTCCCTGGGTTCGATCCCCGGTCGAGTCATACCAAAGACTTACAAAAATGGTACTAACAGCTGCCTCGCTTGGCGCTCAGCATTAAGAGGTTAGTGTTAGGACTGGTCGGCCTGGTGTCAGGATAATGTGACTGGTGGGACATCATGCTACATGTCTGCGGCATGATGCCCCAGTGCTAGACATCACTATAAACTGCCACACTGCAGACATCGTAGCGATATGACTGAAAAATTGTTAAAGCTACGTTAAAAATCATAATCACATCACATCACATCACAGGCATTCCCATGTCAAATGCAGGATCAACTACCTCTTTGAACGGAGCCATGGTTTATATATTATTGATTTTCTTTAATACCATGCACATCCCCTCCCCATTTCCAGATTTGAATCTGCAATCACTGTTGAGCAGCCTCTTTAATGATTTTACTAACTGCAGGATGCATTGTTTCGGTCGAAAGCAATGTAACTGGAACCGCCTTTGATGGTGGTACTCGTGTTACTAATCGTCGTAATTAATCTCGAAGCGAATGAAATGCCTGCGAGCCCAGTTGTTTTAATCAATCCACAGAGGCACTTTTAACACTATCCACAACCCGCATTGTAACTTGTTTGGCGATGGGAGCAGGGCGCGATGATACTTCCGCAAGTGATTTTTGGGGCGCCTGCAAATAATCTACGAACAACGTCACCGAGACCAGTTCCATAATAAGTCATGTATCCAGGTTTGCTTGCATTAATAATAAGAAGGGGTTTCACACGTGCACGCACGACTATCATTATTATTATTACAAGTCAAGTAGATCTGTAATATACAGTTGCATCGCCAATGTTTCACCACAATGTTTCACCACGCAGATCGACCCATCTTGACCTGAAGGGCAAAACGAATATGTATCAGCAAATTATTATGGCATGGGAGATACAGATGCTGCGGGCGTTATCGATATCAAATTACTGGTTCCATGGTTGGTGAAAACCCAAACATAATATTACCAGAACAACTACACCCGTCTTTTCGGACCCGCTTTCATTACTACCACTGATGGGATGGCTTCTCAGGTTAACTTGATATGCGTTGTTAATATTAAAATCTTACAATGTTAGGCCTGATATGATATCCAGTCCCTTTATGTTCTGCACGCAAAATGTGCATACTTTCGGGAAGATCTTTCGGGATTATCTTTGGGCCAACCAAGCACTGTTCTCAACGACGACCATCCATTGTTAACATATATTGTGGAGATTCAATTGCAATAACGGATCTAAGTGGGGGCCCATGTTCGCGAAGAGCAACTTAGGAGTTTTTTCCAATCAACACTGAAATTTTTCGTCGAACCTCATCATTGACTGAGGTAATATTGTACGCGCCTGTAGAAAGTTAAATAGTATGCCAGGTGGCACCAATGTGTTATTTGCGGGCAGGCCACCAAGCGGTTGGAATGGAATAGTAGGCCAACTCGCAGTGATGCTAGTGCGACCTCAAGTGTTCGTGAATCCTCAGCAGTCATATGTGCAGAAAACGTCACAGTGAATTCTGGTTTTGTGGATGAGATAATGATCATCGAGGTTCCGCTCTGGACTGTATTTATGACTGTCTGTTGCATTGATGCATATATTTCAGGTAAAACAAAAACAGTTTAAATTGTTTCAGAACTCATCATCGGTTTCGAAGTAATATACATCAAGAAAATCTGGAACAAGTACATCCATCAACGCTCGATTTGTGTCTCTATTCATGAGCTGATTGGCGAGTAATCTCTGACAAATCGACGTGGCCTC
This sequence comes from Megalonaias nervosa, assembly GCA_016617855.1. Lineage (NCBI taxonomy): Eukaryota > Metazoa > Mollusca > Bivalvia > Unionida > Unionidae > Megalonaias > Megalonaias nervosa. The sequence continues at coordinate 17,281 of JAECUM010061208.1, forward strand.
ATTAATGACTTCGCGTGCATTGTTGCCCGCGCAAACTGATCTCACAAGTATTTCCAGTCGATCTGCAAGGTCGTTAGGGTCACGCAATCCACCATCAAAGCCCTCTCCTTGTTTTGTGGGTGTAAGTCTTAGTAACGGCTGCTGTGCCAACCTTTGTACCTGCTCGTGTATCCTTTCTGATTGTTTTTCCAACGTAAAATAATTTAGATGACGGTGCAAGATCTTTTCGTCTGGTGTTTTGGAAAATTTTGTTCGTATAACTTTAACTTGTGGATGCTTACGTTTTGGTTGACTCGCGGCAGTTTGATCCGAATATTCTTCTGTCTCCATTTCAGGAATAAATACTGGTCGATCTGCATATTATTCTGTCTTATTATCAAAGGACAGTAGATACCCACGATATTCTTTTGTCGTGGAAGTTTTATAGGCTGGCTGATATTCTCCTGTCCCGTGCAGGAGTATCATATAATTTTGTATCACTTTGATATGTTTTATCATTTTATGCTTTCATCAAATAAAGTATATTATTAAAACAATTAAACACCTTGCTAGAGGCTTCTTTAACCACAGTAAGTCTCCCGTATACCCAACTGGCCGAAACCTTTTTATGCCTTTTGACTGTTCTTTAATCAATAAATCTCTCCAGTAGGGGAGGTATTTTAAGACTTGCACGAAAGGTGTCTCTGTTCATCTATTGGCGACCTTCTTCATGAAAGTTTTATATTGATGTATGCATCAATGATTGGTATGTGGGTGGTAGTGGAGAAAGGGATTCTTCAGGTTTTCCAACATCGTTTTCTTTCACTCCAGCCACCATTTATGGCAAACGTGTGATAACCTATTCAGTTGCTCCTGTGGCAATTTTGATATCTGTGGTACATTTGGCTATCTTACAAACGGGACCAAGTGTTTCTTCGGTTCCCGTGAATGCTGCCACTTATTGTACGGTTGTTTATGTGGCCTCTGCAATTTCTTTTGTGCAAATGTTTGTTCAAATCCCGCTGTGAGATCTTCTCGTGCAGTCTGTTGCGACTGTAACATATTTTTGACATTTCTACGGCCTTTGATTAATTTTTCAATTAGTTTTTGCTGTTTACAAGCAGCTTCACCGCGTCGCTTCCCATAATTCTCTGAATGACATTTGTTTATATAATTGGAGTTTTGATTGTTAAATTGACGCTTCCGTGTGAGACATCCTTGTGAAACACGTCCGCGCTCAAACCAGCACCATACTTGCGTGGTCCGCCAGTCAAATCAATCGTGAGAAAACTATACGGGTTGGAGGTAATGTATGCATACAGGTCACGAAATTCATCCCACGAATGGTCATCTCCCTGGATACAATTACTGTGGACCTGGTACGCGCCTGGATATACGACTCGATTCTAATAACCAACCAAAACCCGACGAAGCACATATCAATCGCGTTGATGCTGCTTGTTACCGACGTGACCTTGCATACCAAGCACCAAAAAATATTCGTGGAAGTCAACGTGCTGACATAATTTCTGATCCATGACTGGAATGTGATTAATCCAATACTGGGAGAACGAATCACACGATAGGTCGTCAAAGAAGGTATCAAAGCCAGGATTGCACTTGGTGGGCAAAGTCCAATCGGCTCTGCATCCCGTGGCACTCATGAAAAATAATATCTATATAAACAAAACAAATAATGGACACACAGAGCCGAATATTATCCAAAATATACTACAGTCCACTTGGATATTGTTGAGGTGAAGCCGTTGTGGAACATTAGCCACCACAGCCAAGGTCACTCATGGGGTTTCCCGAACATGGTTGGCGAAACAAGCACTGTGAAAAATGTATTTACCAGTACCAAGAAAGATTCAAGTCCAAACATCTAATGAGGTCCATGAGGCAGATATGTTATTTCTTCCACGCGATCCAGTCCGTCCTCGACAAGGCCTATTGCGCACCTATAAATACGCGGTCACGATTGTCCATTTGGCCAGCAGATAAAAGGATGTGGTCGTTGTTGTAGGGTTTAATGCCATTTTTCAGCACAAGATAGGCTATATATGGCGGTCAGTATAACTGGTGGAGGAAGAACCCTGGAAAACCCTGGGAAGAACCACCGATCCACTAGAAGCTACTGGCATGCTTTAAGAAGCGGAGCCGATGATATCAAAAGATTCTGCCACTGTTACAGATTCGTTTGCACGTATTTATGCACGAATATTTATGTCACCCTCATTGTCCTGGACCCATTTGTTACCAGAGCAAGTTAGTTAGAGCGTCCCGGGTTCGAATCCCGGTCGAGTCATACCAAAGACTTATAAAAGTGGTACTAGCAGCTGCTTTGCTTGGCGTTCAGCATTAAGAGGTTAGTACAAGGACTAGTTTCATGATAATGTAACTGGCTTGGACATGATGCTACATAATATGATGCCACAGCGTTAGACATCACTATAAAGTATAAACTGCCACAGTGCAGATATCGTAGCTATATGACTAAAATTGTTAAATTATTAAAGCTACAATAAAATATTTTTAAAAAGCCCACAAACACAAACCAGAGCAAGTTAAAAATCTTGCAGGAAAGCACACTATGAAAATGTCAATAAGACCATTTTTGTGCATTAGGGATAAAAGATAGATTATTTAAATGTAGGTAGGACAAGTGTATTATTAGCGTGTCATTTTCAATTAACCAAAGTATGTGGTGGTTAACTCAGATACTAAATGAGATACTTCAAACAGCAGAATCTGTTGTCCGCAGTGATGTTGTTTTTGTAGTAAAAGCCGATGTCCGTAGTAGTAGCAGCAGTTATTGTTATGGGTTTAATATATTTTAGTGTGTGTGTGTGTGTGTGTGTGTGTGTGTGTGAAAAACTTGCAGTAGCTTCCCCACGTGAAGCTACGGCAATTTTTTTTTTACACACACGTTTGCCGAGCTTTGGAGTCACGCGGACAGAGGTGAGATGTCGGTGATATGTAAAGGCGAGGGCCATAGATCACCCGGGGCCCCATTAGCAGCAGTAGTAGCTGTATTATTAGTAGTAGGAGGAACAGTGGCAGTAATAGCAGTAATAGTATTAATAGTTGTCCTAGCATCAGTAGTAGGAGTAGTGACGTCATCGTCTGTTATAGTTGCTGTTTCTGCCCATACTCTTGTTGTCTGTCCATACTGTTGTTGTCTTTGCTCATACTGTTGCTGTCTCTGCCCGTACTGTTGCTGTTTCTGTCCAAGCTGTTGCTGCTGCTGTCCAGGTCTCTGCCCATACCGTTGCTATCTCCCCATACTGTTGCTGTCTCTGCCGATACTGTTATTGTACCTGCCCATACTGTTCCTCTCCATGCCCATGTCTCTGCCCATACTATCGCTGTCTCTGTCCATGTTGATAATTTACATAGTAATATTTGCCGATTCATTTTGAACTTTGCCCCAAAATATATTTAATCAAATATGAAATTTAGATATTGTGAGTGGTCGAAACACTATCAGATATTTGCGTTATTTTTGATGAACATTTTGATTTAGACAAATTAAATACTCAAGTTAGCAGTGAAGGCACTGATACAGAGTTTGGGAAGGATAAATGTGGTAAATCTATGGACATCACTAGGACGTCTTGATATGTCCAGTCCATATATGGTGTCAAAACACCTGGGATTTAAATCCATGTTACCTGTTATCGTAAGACTATTAGTCTGTTTGCACAATCATACACTATCTGTACCTTCTCAATACAAGTGTCTCCGTATATTTGATTTTCTTTATCAACATTGACAATATCCGCAATCACAGCTAGTTAGTACCGTATAAAATGAATACGCTAGTACATCCACCTTCGAAATAAGGAATTTCCTACCTAATCGATTTACCGCATTCATCGGGTAATGTACTGTATTCATCGCTATGATTCCCACCGTAGTACTTGAAAAAGATAAGAGATTAAATTACCACATAACTGACAAGGTCGGCACCCTTCTGTCAGTAAATAGCGGTTCCTTAAAGGCAGGTATGGGCAACTTCCTCCAGGGTGCGGGTCGAATAAGTGAATTTTAAAGCCTCACCGTATGAGGTAAATTAACACACAAAACCAGATCACGGGCCAGATCCCGCCATTGGGCCATATTCTGTGCTTGTCGAATTAGACCCTGTCAGTCCAATTAGACTTAGAGGTCCGTGCTGACTTAAAAAACATTTAATAATTTGTCGTTTACAGTAGACGATTTGCCCTGAAACTAAAAATTGCTGTTTCCAAATAATGTAATTTATGACTTCATTATCCATATGGAATATGTTGTGAGCAGCTGAATCCGTCTTGACACTAAATTTACCGTATTAGTCTTCTCTCAAACGGTGCCATACTTTAAAGTTACAGATTCTGTTATGTTTAAGCTTATCCCCACGTTATAATAATGAATACTAAACAATGGGAATGAGCGTATTCACAAGTTATAATAAACAACACAAGAAACTGCAGGTACAAAGAAAGTTGGTTAGTTACGAAAAAGATATTCTTTAGAACAAGTATCAAATGCACGGACTGCACATCCCATATTGCCAAGGTAATAAATTTCGTATTTTCAGATAGTCCTGTCCAAGTAGGTTTCACGTAGCTCCGTGAGTTCTTTATCATGAATTGAACTGATTTAATATCGATGGGTGAGATAAAGAAGAAATTTTCCCTTTGATACACCTGCATGAAGGCAGGTAAAAGGAAAGACTATCCTAGCGTCACGTTGTGTGAGAAAATTGCTAACAATTCCTGCCTCATGCTTATTCATGTCTTCTTACAGAATTCGTAATTCAAAGTACTTTAGGTAATGTCAAAAAGTGTTATAAAATATTACGACTTTAGACCGATTCTGAAACAAAGCAACTACCTGTCCGTGACTTATCCATTGCGTCATAGCCAAGTTCGCGGTTAATTCAAAGAGAGCCTTCCTGCAGTGGTGAGAAACTCTTTTTTGCCAACAACCAGTAATGGCACCGGTCGGTTTAGGATTAGAGACCGGAAAACCCGACATTAAAACATATCAGTGCTACTACCCCAGGCAGTTGTCAAAGAGACCACAGGTATCCAATCAGAACTAACATAGTCAAATTTTGGGCGGGTATATCACGCAGCCAGACATTATCCTGTTACATTCATTTTGGAAGAGTCAGTACAGTTTTGATTTGACTAAAGAAACATCACGTACTCTGAGAATAAATTGGGCACTCCTAAATAAAGGAACAGGAAAAGGAGTTGTAGGAAATTCGGACGACATTTGAAACAAAGGCTTCTGAGGTAAAATATCTTCGTCCGAATCTGTCTCACTTTCCTAACTAGGTTGCAAGATTTATACGTTATTATGTGCATTTAATTTAGTAGAAATTTAATTTTCCATGTATAGCTGAATTATCAACATGTCATAACGTCGTGTACAGCGAATTATAAATATTCAAGATTAATGTATGTAGTTGTTAGGATAGAATCGAAGTAGATAGTGTAATCTGCGACGATGTTGCGTCGTGGTGCATAACTGAATTGATTGTGAGCAGTGTTAGAACTTGTACTTGTTTATATTTGAATATATTGTCTTGGATTATGCAGAGTTAGACGTTGTTAGCCTTGTGTACTTATATTTAAGCGTTTATATTTGTATGTGTCTTTTATAATTTGTAAGGTAGGAAATGCGTAGGAATATTGTCGATGTTGATAGTTTACTATATCGAGAATTAGGGATATGTTTATATGTATCAGAAGTCGTGATATTATTGTTGTTGCTATAGCCTTTATTGGAGAACAAGCGTGTGTGGAATGCTTAGATGTGAGTGTATGAGTTTACTTAATGATTTAATTGCCATTATGCTGATGAAAGACCTGTGAGAGTGTGTTAATTCTCGTGTGATTGAGCAAGGAGACAAAAATGTACGTCCCTTCTAATCCACATGAAGCTTTCCAGTTGGGATACAGCGCCACCCGAAGATTAGAGAGAGAGAAGACGTGGAGAGCACGGGAGAATAGGCATTTGTGCGAAGGAGCAGGGCCGGGAGAATAGGCATTTGTGCGAAGGCACAGGGCTGGAGACGGAAGCAAGGGTACCGGAACTACCGAATCGGGATACAAGGTGGAAGTTACAGATGAGTAACATAGAAGGGACACGTGAAAGAAACACTCTCGCCTTTAATTTCGCGTGATGAAATAACTGGCAATTTGAATAGGTCTTTGTATTGATTGAAATAAATTGCGTTGAAACATTGTCCTGAAATTGTTGAATACCGTGAAATAGTTTATTAAATTGTTATACATTTTACCTTATTAGTTTTTATACTTTATACACCTAGACCGACGGCCTTGCTGGCTGGGGGCTTGGAGCTATTCAGTCTTTAATTGTCCGTCCTTCTCCGGTGTTATTAATAATTCCGTAGGGGGCACGTGACACCTAGTTTTACGGCTCAGATGTTTTCGGCGCATCAGACTATTAATAAAGGTTTTCTTAGCGACTGCGCTAACTAGCCCAATGTACAACACGTCGCTGTAAATGTGCATTACTGTAGGTACATTGACCTTTTGAAATAATGTCATTCTGTCTCAACGTCTAACACTCGTGTCAGATGGCTCTGTATTTGTGAAACTTTTCTAAATTACATGTAATATTTTCATGGTGACACATAAATTATAATGACTGCAAAATATGAACACCTTACGTTTCAAATGTACTGGGTATGCATTACAAGACTGGGTCTGATTTCATTTTCATATTATGATTAGAATATGACCGTATGCACTTACTTATAAGTAAGTCTAACTGCAAACTGCACAGATTCAGATCTACTGTCGCATAATGCGCCAACAGATCAGGGTCTATGAAGTTTGATAGGAGTAATCAGTAGAATAAACGAGATATATTCTAATTTGCCTGAGTATTATGCGACATCTTTTCAGGGCCTATGTTGTTTGCACATGGAGTCGACTTATAAGTGAGTATACCCTACTCTCTTTGCTCATCGTATGAGCGAAGAATGCAGCTCTTCGCTAAGTCAGTTATATGACATGCAAATACGTTTTTTAAATTGCTAAGATTTCAAACGGTGATTAATCATCATTGATGCATTTACAGTCGGTCTCTCTTTGCATCGAGCAAATACGAACTTCGTTATCAGTATCGGGTGCACAACTTGCAGAGTATTTAGTAAGATTCCCATATTCATCGTGTATAAATAAAATTGTAAAATAAGACAAGTTTCAGACCCACAACTAACATTGTTGTAATTAACGATAATAAAATCCAGTCTCGATTTGTACAGGTGCATCTTACGAAATAAACGTAATACCAGGTCATATATAAAACTTTTCGTTAAAAGCCATGCCAGTATAAATTAGGCCAAATCCCAAGCATTAGTAACGACAAATTTCTCATCCGTTCTCTGAGCTATGTCACTTTACGTGACAGAAGAAATCAACACTACTTTTCTTACAATTTGTCTTTAATTGGTCTGTGTTGTTTGCAGTACTTTTCAGGATATAGTCTTTTTTGTAATATATTCTTTTTTCAGTTTTATTCATTGATATCATAATTGCACCATTTCTGGCAAAATTGTAATTTCATTAATTAGCAAAATTGTCATATTTAAAGACCATTTCTTGTCATGGAAGAAACTCCCACGGTTTTCATTTCACTTGTACGAGGCCTCTTAAATCTCTTAGAAGCAGCCACAATGGTGAGAGTGATGAGACGGCGATAATATTAATAATAATAATAATAAATAATAATAATAATAATAAATAGATCAAAAAGACTATGTCTGTTTTTGTCTTCGGTGTTTACAAATATCTTCGCAAGGTTCATAGTTGAAGCTTTTACATTTTGTACTCTTCTTGCACAGATGGAAACTATTCAGTTCCTACCTACTTACTGCCTTCACTCCAAGTCCAGTCTGATATTTATTTATTTTCTTTTCTTTTTTTTTTTTACCGTTAACCCAAACTAATTGTGCCAGGAATGTGCTATGAATATGCAATTATGAGCACGCAATGTGCAAAGACGTGTCTGTCACCATGCAAAAATGCGCAATGTACCCATAATCCACTACGAATCGCAGGCTTACGCTGTAAATCGAGTCATCATCAGGCTGTTAGATACGAAAAACAGTTGGCGTGTCAGGTTAGAATGTGGCCTCAGAGTACATGTCGATCTCGTTAAGTTCGGCGTGCTGTGTAAACAACGCTGTACCAGATAAAGTACAGGCATTGATTCAGCATAATAACGCTCCCCGTTTTTTTTTTTACCCGAATACAAGTGCTAGATATTATAGCTCTCATGTCGGCAGCCGAGAGAAATACAAAATAGGTTTATTGTAAGAGACCTCCAGCAATATTATTTCTTATAGTACAATAGCATATTCAGCTTTTCAGAGTTATTAGAGTGCCTTACCCTATACAAAATTGCACATCTTTAAGGAGAACTAGAGACGTTACTTTTTTAAACGTAAAGTGCAATAACTTAAATGCATACTGTTAAAACTATCTTGAACGCAAAATCTGAGAATGGGTTTGTTATTTTACGGTAACATGCAGGGACTCCGGCAGAATTATTTGGGAGTGGGGGTGGGGTGGCAAAGATGCAGTGGTCAGCTATTAGGTTTTCCGGATGTAAGCCAAAATATGTTTAGAAGTGAATTCCAGGGGGTGAAGGATTAAGTGCCCCCATCCCATTGTCCCTATGTGCGGGCCTCCATACTAACATGTACGTGGTTTCATATTTTACAGCAAAGTGTGCGTAGCATGGGCTTCATATTTTGCAATAACGTCCGTGGAGTGGGTTACATATTTTACAGTAACACGTGGAGTGGGCTTCATGTTTTACATTGACATGTACGTGGAATGGGTTTCATATTTTACAGTAACGCGTAATTGGGTTTTGTATGTCACAGTAAAGTATATGTGGACAACAGAAGAACAAACACATAATCTAAACGTATGTGTAGGAAGGAATAGTACATTTATCTCGAAGTAAATGACAACGTTATTATTCTGAGTTCCTCATAAGAGTTTTCGCACACAATTAATATAAACTCCATCTAAAACATTCTCCGCTTTAGTGATTTAAATAGTAGATATTTAGTTTTGATTAATTCTAATCAAGGACAAATATGACCAGGAGAGAACTGAATAAAAATTATCTACAAGCCAGTTATCTCCTTCGTAAAAAGCGAAGTTTAAAGACTAAATTGATGCAATACTCTTGCGGTGATCATCGTCAATTTCTTGTCATGTCTTCACGCCTACAGCTGATTACACTCTAAAATTAAACACACGTCTGTATTAACTGACCATTCTAGACTCTCAAGGTTTATATATATATATATATATATATATATATATATATATATATATATATATATATATATATATATATATAT
>JAECUM010061211.1:0-28245 GCA_016617855.1 Megalonaias nervosa
TTCAATTATTATTTGAGACGATTTATTTATTTCAATCACCAGTATTTATTGGAATTACAAAGTGCTCATTGACTTTAGGATAAAATCACTCTTTGAGGATTATTGTGAATTTATTCAAGGACATATTCTAGATTACATCAATTTGAAACAGCAAGACCATTTGCAAATATCCAAATTCAAGACCATTCGTACATCAGTACATGCAAGATTGGAATTTACTTGGAACACCACTGGAATTCATTTCGAACTTTATACTTTTGGAAATGTGATAGAATGTTTAGGACTATTTGGGATTTAATCCACAATACTTTTAAGTTCCTTTTATTCTAAGGAAATAAATTATTTGTTAAGTTTACAAAACTTGATGTTTTTGCACTTTTCTTTGCTTGGTTTAAGACCATAGAGTTGTAACAAGACAACATACAAAGTCTTTTAGTGAAATCCTAATGACAATATGACCATCCATGCTGTGAGGAAGGGGGTTAGTGACAGCAACATTTTCAAGACAGCCATTTTAACATCAATATTGGATCTACCAATGGCAACATTTTCACTTAAAACAGCTAGGTATCATAAGAAGTATATTGGTGAAAAGACGATGTTGATATAGCCATCCATTTAGAAGGAGCAGAGATAACGACACTTTGAATATGGCCAGCATGGTAGTCGTACTGAGGGTCAGTTTGCATTATTTTCATTCGGAACCAACTAGACATCAGAAGAAATCTTCTGACCAATACACATGTCAAAATGGCTTTCCACGATAGAGTAGAACAAGAATTTCCAAATGACCATTTGGGTACTCAGTTTAGCATCATTGTCATTTATGACCAACCAGATATCATAAGAAGTCTTTCAGGTAAAACACCATGCTGATATGACCATTAAAATGGTCACTGTGGTGGTCTGAGTGGCACCATTTGCATTAGACACCTTAAGATTTTAGTAAAATCCCCATGTTAATATGAAATCCATTTAGCAGGAGTAGTGATGACAAAATTCTCAGAATGGTCACTATGATAGTCATACAGGATTTTGACCAGCACCATTGTCATAAAACTATTCGCTATGGAGGAGTATTGACAAAAGATCGATGGTATGACAGCTATATTGAAACTATGATCAGAGCCATTTTCATTTAGGACCAACTAGACATCATGCGAAGTCTTTTAGTTAAAACTTTATCTCACCATCCATTGAGGAGGAGTAATGACAAGATTTTCAACTAGACGTTACATGTATGTTACGACTTCTGGTGAAAACTCTATGTCAGTGTGATTCTACATTCAAGACAAGCAAAGATGACATATTGGATGTCTGAGCAGCAGCGTCTTCATTTCGGACCAACTAGACCATGGGATGAATGAGTGTGTATAAAAGGTTCACTGCCATCCTCAAAGTAGTTTAGGAGATGTGATAAGAAATTAGCAGTAACATACAGATGGATGGATAAAAAAATGATACATGATAGACAATCATATAACCTCTTCTGTTCTATGACAAGTAGACTACCTAATAACAAGTTTTAATAGTGCCTAATGTAGCGTAACCCAATGCCAACCCACCCTTTCATATCACCCATTTGCAACCAAAAGTTTGCTGTATAGAATTTTTTTTCCATGTGATCCACTGATTTTCCCCCAAGTATATGGCATCTCTCATTCACTACTGAAAACTGTCTTTCTTTCCTTATGATCTTTCTTTAGGTAATTTACACTATCTGATTTGGAATCACCAATGTTTAATCATCAATGACAGATCTCGATGGGGCTAGCTGGGTAATTTTATGCTTGTTCTGAAGGTGCAGAGTTAATTTTTCAGAATGATCACTTGCTTAATTTGAACATATGTGTCACATATTATGAGTTGAACATGGAAATCACCGAGACATACAATATATGATACCAGTGGACTCCATCATGGCAGGCCAATCATGTGACTATGTTGGTGAAAATCCAAAAACAAAGATCATGCACCAGAAGCCTTGCCAAGACAGGTACAACAGATACACGTAGTGGCTAAGTGAGCAAGCAATTATCCTAGATTTTATTAATCATTACACATATAAGAAAAGAAAAGGTGTCATTTGAATGATGGGGTTTTATTATTTGCCGATAGGGTGTTTAATTAAATGATAACATTTTGATGGATATCAGGAAACATTAAGGTGTAACAGTGGATTCTAAGGTGTCACAAGGCTAAAATGATAGTGCAGTGGGAATGCTACTATAATGTTGATCCCGATGAGAACACAGAACACTTTCAACTGTTAAATATATCAAGCAAATAAATTTACTGTAATTTTCCAATGACAAGCCCTGTAGTGATGGAGATTTTAGTCATCGGATTACCAGAGTTTACATTTAAGACCAACTGGACATCATACAAAGGCATATGGTGAAAACCCCATGTCAGTATTACTTTCTGTTTCAGTAGAGATGCGATAGCAACATTTTTAAGATAGCTGCCATGGTGGTTATACTGGATGTCAGATAGGAACCATTTTTATTTAGGACCAGCTACACATTTTAAGAAGTCTTTTGGTGAATACCCCATGTTGACACAACAATCCATAAAGGATGAGTAGAAATAACAATATTTTAAAAATGGTCACTGTAGTGGCCATACTGAACTTATTATCGGTACCATTGTCATTTATGCCCAAGAGGTTTTTTTAGTGAAAGCTCCATGTTGATATGACTATCCATCACGTAGCAAAGACAAAGCTTTCAAGATGTCTGATGTAGTGACCATATTGGATATCAGATCAGCACCATTTTAGTTAGGACCAACAAGACATTATACAAAGTCTCTTAGTGAAAACTCCGTGTTGATATCGACCTCCAATCAGAAGAAGTAGCAATAACAAGATTTTCATGATGGCTGTCATTTGGGCCATACTGGAAGTCAGACTGGCACCATTTTATCGAGGACCAACTTGCCAGCAGCAGAATTCTTTTAGTGAAAACCACATGCTGATATGCCCATTCATTCAGGAGTAGTAACAAGAATTTCAAGATGGTCAGTGACAGCCATATTGGTGATATTGTTTTCATTACTAAGGACCATCTTGACATCATGTGAAGTCTTTTAGTGAAAACATAATGTTGATACGACCATCCATTTAGGAATGGTGATAACAGTATTTTTAAGATGGCCACTGTGGTAGCTATATTGGATGTCTGAGCAGCACCATTTTTTAGACCCTGGGATGAATGTGTTTGTAAAGTTTCATGCAGTCCTATTTGTAGTTAAGGAGAAGCAGCGACAACAAACTTGTCTTAACACACACGAACAATCGACTAGTGAAGACAGTCAAAAGAACATCTAAAAGCTCTTCTGGTATAGGCCTTTTCAATAAGTTACTTACTTCCCTTAGATAGGGGGCGCTGTCATCACTTAATCAACTTACGGGGGCTATGTTTATCGATTTTGATTGCTCGCTACAATGAGATATTTAAATGATGCCGCTTTGGAAAGGTGTAAAATCCCGAGCTTAAATCTTACCTTAGACAGCATGCGCAGAATGTTAGTGGGAGAAAAGAATTAGTCAGGTGAGCGAGGGGGATTAAAGCATTGGGCCTACAAGATGTTAATTGTATTTCGTTAAACGATCAGCAGGGACACAATTCAAGGGCAACCGAGAAACTGGTCACTCCTCTTGGTGAGAAAATGCCATCGCCGTCGTCATTGAATAATTGGACGAAAGATCTGTGTAACATTCCTAATTGTACAGACAATGATGTTTACAATTATTTAGTTTTGACAATGAAGGCAAAGCGACAGTTGAAGAGTGAAATGTTTTTTGTCAAGACCGGCACGTCCACAATGTTGAATTTAACAATGTTTCCGAGGAATGTTCACATTGTTACGTGAGATGTCAAGTGATACCGTCACTACAAAATAGGGCTAAGAAGGGTTATACTGTATGGGTCAGTCTGTCCAAAGTCACTGGAAATGTGAATTCAGCAGACTGCAATTGTACAGCTGGGTAACTATTTCACTTTTATATATTTTGTCTTGTGATACTTGCTTTATTAAAAGTCAATGTCAAGCCCGGATGCCACACAAATCTTTTTGTTAAAGAAAAAAGGACATTAATTTTTCTACCTTCTCAAGTTGGCTTAAAATATAAATCTGCATATCCTGTACTTTTTGGTTGAGTTATTTAAATATCCAAGTTCCAGGTTTAAAAAATACCCAAATATATTGTTAAAAAAATCTAAAATGTGTATCATACTTCATTAATTATAATTAAAAAATAAATTGGAATAATAGGAAAAATATATGACTATGCATTTACAACATACCACCACCCTACCCTACCCCTAGTTAATTTTGATCACTTATTACAATATATATATTTAATTATACATATATAACAGTGAGAGACCTTGTGAAGCCTTCAATCATATCAGGGCAATGTTTTATGCACTGGTGGATATATCTGAAAAGAACAAAGATGGAACTACTGCTTCGACTTCTGCCAAATCAAAATGGAATAATCCCAGGAAACAACGTCTTAATCGTAAGAAATCAAAAAATCTTTTCTTTCGCCGCTCACTATGTAATATTGAGGAGCCATCATTAAAACCAACAGTTAATGCTGAAAGGTTTAGACAAAGGCTTTTAAAGCTAAATTCCAAAGCTCGATGGTTAACCAATTTTGAGAAGATCAAGGATGAAGAAAATAGCATACCAACACTCAGCGACAACACTGACTTCATGTTTCCTGATAAAACAGATTTATCTTCTGAAAGCGTCACAATTTATTTCCATAATCACTTCAGAAACATATCCTATTCTAAAGACCAATGTGTCAAAATAGAACTTCGAACGAGAGGTCAGCATGCTAACAATAGGTGGATGGAATACCACAAAGGGAGAATTAAACGTTCAAAGTTTGGCCTAGTGGTAAAATGCGTAGAGAAACTGCTCTACCAGACAATTTAGTAAACGTTATCATGGACTATACATCATTTAACAACAAGTATGTCAAATGGGGTAGGGATCATGAACCTGCAGCCCTGGATAACTTACATAAATAGCATGACACAATCTCATCCATGTCTTCATGTGGCACCGTGTGAGCTTTATGCTAACACACTTTTTCCCCATTTGGGTGCAAGTCCAAATGGAGTTGTTCATGATATTTGTTGTCAAGATTCCTCAGGGTTACAGGAAACAAAGTTTCCAGCATCCGACAGAAGGAAATTTAAATCTCCAAGTGAATGTGCTCAAGATTCAGATTTCTTTTGCACATTAGACCTTCATGGCAGTGCAATCTTAAAAAGGAAGCATGAATATTATTTTCAAGTGCAAGGACAAATGGCCATTACGGGCAAGGATTGGTATGATTTTGTGGTTTGGACTTTGAAAGGAAATATTCCTGAAATGTACACAACACGTGCGCTTAGAGGTGTTCCTCTCTATCATTCAGTCAGTGATGACGAGAAAGAGAAATAAAGTGATTGTCAAACTAATGACATAAGGTGACATTTCGAGTACTTTATCGACTCAATGAGATTTGAATAAAAGGTTACACAACAATATGGACTGAAGAGTTTAATGTTTTCTTTATTAAAACTGCAGTTGACATGTTTGCTAAATGAGTTTTAAATATGCGTTGTTATATAGTCAGGTGTTTTTAACAGTCAACATTATTGCCACAAAATTTTGAAAGTAATGTCATGCATATGGTCATAACAGACTGCTGTAATACATCTAAATTAAAGTATTATTATACTAATTTACTTTGCAAAGTGGTGGCTGTAAATTTATTAATCGTGTATATATCTTCCATATCTTTGTTACTTATTGTGACATATTTATAGGCAAAACAGTTTTAAAAATATTAAAATTTTTATCCTTTCCATCTGTCGCTCAACATGGATACGAAGATTTGCAATTGTTCGTGTTTGTTGCACTTCTCTTTTGGAGAACTCTTTTTTCTTTTGTTTAAACGGAGGTATGATGAGAAGGACACATTTTGGGGTTGTGATGTCTGAAATAAGGAATCCTTTGTTTGCCATAATTGCATCTCCAGGTTCATACATGTCAACCAGGGTACTGTCTTTAGTAATTTGTTTGTCACTTGCACTCCCTGCCCACAAATCCGATACAAATGTTACAACCCCAGTTGGACTAATTCCGATTAGCCCTCTCCATGTCATATGTGATTTGTAATCACTGTACATCAAAGATTTGTGCTGTAAGGAACTAGGCGTTTCCGTGCGTAACTCTGGACAGTCAATTATCACCCTACAATTTGGATATTTTCCTTTGAAACAAAGTGGCTTATGTTCATCAACAGCACGTCTTGAAGGCCATTGGATTAGAAAATCTAACTGTATATACAAATAATCAATCCACTTATCAAAAATCATTCCACATGTCGACGTTCCAATGTTAAATCGATTGCTAAATCTTCCAGTAACAAGCCTAGTCTCAGTCGCATCAAAACAAGAAAAAATTCACCTATTAGATGCAAGTGTCTTGGACGTCCCTTTCCACTTGCAGCACCATAACCAGCTGTCTGACTGGTAGCATCATCCTTAGTTTCATCAAATAATGCCTTGAAAATAGATGAATTTGGAACTCCAGTATAAAATAGCATGTTTTGGTCATCATTTTCAATATCCTGATATGTTAAAACAGGGGAATTAACCTGTATCCAGCAATCTACAGTTGTCACTTTGTTAACAGGGGTGCCATATTCAGGTTACATTTCATTAAAATCACACTGTATAGAAACATCTATCCTCAGTAGGGTATTGGTTTGTGTTGATTGGTTGTTAATATGACTGGTGGTAATATCTTTTAAATTTATTAGTCCACAATAATCATGTAAATGTATAGAGGTGTCCAGAGGTGATTCAGTTTTTGCTATAAATAGTTCTGAAATATTATTTGAATCATCCTTGTCATCACTCTGTTGTTCAGCAATGTCACCTTGTTCCATACCTTCATTTAGTTGAAAGTCACTAATAGCAAGTTCCAAGATTTCACTCTCCAGATTCTGAAATTAAATAATTATACAGATATAAACATAATTTGTTTAACAGTTAATTAATATTTACATATACATGTGTAGCATGCACAATTTAAAGTTGGTGCTGGTGTAAGTTACAGCATTTCCTTTAAGTACTGGATGGGTAGACAGTCCATATTTATAGTGTAACTGTGCACCTGTAGACATTACAGTGCCAATGTCAATAGCAGATTTAAAGACAATACAACAGTTGATAAAAGATTTAAAGACAATACAACAGTTGATAAATATCAAATTAAACTACAATGCAGTAGCAGACTACACGCAAATGCACAATTTTTGTTATCTCTGAACATCTGTATGTAACACATCACAGAAAGGAGTACACTTAATACGTTAAATATGGAATATGACTTTGTTTAAAAGCATACACAATGCAATTGATTACAGCTGATTAAAAACCACAGAATAAGAATAATTCCTACCCCACATCTTGTTTAAAATGGATGGAACATAATAGTACTCAGTGTAGTGACTTACCAACGTTTGAAACACCTTGTTCAGGAAAACTGAAGGCACTGGATGCTCTTTTGATGGCCCACTTCTATTTACAAAATGATCGTAACAAATTTGGCTGTTACATGTGTAAGTGAAATCTTTCCGTACGAGCCGTGACCGCTGAAGCCAAACTCCATGTAGTTTACATCTTGCAGGAAATCTGTGCAATGATATTGTTTTCCCATCTACTCCCTTCCCTCTGAAATTGCTATAAATGCAACAATACATGCAGGTTTTTGCCACAGGCATTCTTTGACAGCTGATGAATGGGTAGCCCACGGAAGTTGAAGCATCAGATAATGCATCTGCAAAAAATGCACTGAAGAGTTCCTACTAGGGGGAGACAACAACACTTATTGAAAAGGTCTATATGACCAGTAGAAGGTAAAAAACATAATACATGTATCTATTAGTTTAGAAACAAATTTATCTTGAGTTAAAAGAAAACAAAATATCCTATTGAAAGAACACACACACACACACACACACACACCATTAGTGGCTGGTTCCTTGCTGGCCTGTAAATTTAACGATGGTCACAAATACTCAATGGCCAAACCATACCATCTTTTATGTACTAACTGAAATTGTACATATACATTTTTATAACTAATGCTATCATTCTTCAGAAAAGGGTTGCTTA
This sequence comes from Megalonaias nervosa, assembly GCA_016617855.1. Classification (NCBI taxonomy): domain Eukaryota; kingdom Metazoa; phylum Mollusca; class Bivalvia; order Unionida; family Unionidae; genus Megalonaias; species Megalonaias nervosa. The sequence continues at coordinate 8,193 of JAECUM010061211.1, forward strand.
TAAAGTTATTTTATGATTCTAATGTGGTTCTGCTGTCGAGAACACTAGCCATTATACATTGGCCAAGGGGGTCCCTGAGTGGATGAACGGTCTAAAGTGCTTACTGTTGAGGATCATTGCCATCTCACCTCTGTCTGCATGGGTGCGAGTATCGGGTTCGGCCAGTGTGGGTATGTGAGAAAGCTTCTCGTGGGTCGGTGGTTCTTTCCGTGGTTTTCCTGGGTTCTTCCTCCACCATTTATACTGGCCGCCATGTACAGCCTATCTTGTCCTGAAAAATGGCCTTTAAACATATTTTTACTCATCGAACGTGCAGATGTGTTATGTTTGCTTCAGAAGGACGTCAAAGTTGCAATGGCTGAACAATTTACATACAAGTGAATGTATTTTCCCACTGTGTTCCTTTTTACGTTTTAATGTTTAGATAGAAATTAATACATTAATATCAAATATTTACTGAGTTGTTCATTTTGAAAATTTTAAATGTCTTGTTAGACCTATTCTTTTCTCAATATGTACTCTTTTACTTCTCATTTTTCTGTCATTTACAACTACCCAGGCACACTATAATAACATACTCGGCATAATTAAAGAAATTTTAACCTCACAATTCAGTCTAGGAAGTGTTTTGTTGAATATGAAAGTCACCAAACAGAACAGATAGCACCAAGTTAGCCAGATAATTTAATGTTGTCGCAAATGTAAAGTCCACACCTATTGAACATGGGCACAAACATGAGGTTGTCATTGTACAGTGGTAAATGGAGGACTCTGTGAATTCAGTACAGCCCTGCGGACCTGTAGTCTCCAATGATTGTCCACCTCTGGATGCGTCACCAGAGGGTTTTGTAAATATAACTCACACTGTGGAAGGTATGTCCATATTAGTCAAGGGATCAAATAATGTCACTGCTCTCTGTGCCATATTCGGAACTGAAAAGTAGACATTTATTTCCCCAGAGGGAGAGTCACTCCTTGATGAAAACCATGACTACCGGTATCTTTATCAAATTCAAGGATAACTTTTTTGCACTGGTGCACAGAAATGTATTTTGTGTATACAGCCTATAACCTTCAAGTCATGGATATCAAGTACACTGACTTTCATAGGAATGAACATTCAGAATTGAAATGGTCAAAGAGTTTAAAAAAAAAAAAAAATCCCATTTCAAATTGGAGCTTCTTGACAAACATTTTTATAAGCCGTATTTCAAGCCGTATTTCATCATCGCATCTCTAGCCAATGTTTTCTGAATTCAAATAAAAGACCTAAACAATGACTGTTTCAATAATATTTATTTCCAGCACATCCTTTTCAAAACCGTGACTGCAAGCAAATAATATAATATACAAATATATTGGATAAATAGCTCTTATGCATGTTTTGAAACAATGCCAGTTCTACAATTACACCAAATAATGCATATGACATGTATTTTCTGATGGCAATTTCGACTCCATTCTAGACAAGGGATTTGTTAAAATTTTAAATGTTTTGACTAGACCAATCATTCTTTCAATATGTACTTTTACTATTTATTTTCCTGTTATTTAATACTACCCAGGCATACAGCAACACGTACTCTACATAATTAAAGAAATTTCAGCTTCACAATTCAATCAAGGAAGTGTTTTCTTTGTTTATGATCGAAGGACACTACAAAGGTAATCCGATTGATGGACCAGTAGCGGTGGTGCCACCTAGATGGTAACAATAACTTGCTGCTATCTACCGCTGGACAATGGCTGACATCAGGACCTGGAAGAAAACATTGCTTTACTTGAAATATTTTGAGATTGAAAAAAATACAAAAGTCAATTTAATACGATTTCATTGATTTCTTTTCATATTTGAAGTACAGCAGTTTCAATGTTGTGTGACAAATAATACTTTTAAAAAATAGGGCAATTTTGAGCACATGGAAATTGGAGTCAGAGCTTGCAATTTTTTTTATAAAAAGTCACCAGCCCTGGGCCAGTGTCTGAAAAATGTTTCTATGGGCGCTGATACCCAACTACAAATGACTTTGGCATCCCTAGACATCAACCACATTTCAACCAACTAAAGCTTATGTAAACGGAACTTGCAAACGCATCCACTTGCTTGTGTCAGAATTTGATTCCATCAGGAAATGTGTGTGTGTGCGTGTGTGTGATTCACATTTTTAATGTAGCTTTAACATTTTTGTTATATCGCTATGATGTCTGCAGTGTGGCAGTTTGTAGTGATGTCTAGCATTAGGGCATCATGCCACAGACATACAGCAACATGTCCCACCCAGTCACATTATCCTGACACCAGGCCGACCAGTCCTAACACTAACATCTAAATGCTGAGAGCCAAGTGAGGCAGCTGCTATTCCCATTTGTATAAGTCTTTAGTATAACCAAACTTGGGTTCAAACACACTACCTCCAGCATCCGAGGCAGATCCTCTAACCACTTAGGCCACCGGATCGGTCTCCATCAGAAAACAGACTTAGAGTAAGCATAGTCAGACTAGCAAGTATACTTTAATCTGTTGAGAAATGGCAATATGGGCTGCCGAGTGTGAGAGATATTCTTGAAAATCTGTCATCTAGTTACCCTGTCAGTCAACCAGGGAACATGCTACTCAACACTGTTTATTTGTAAGAAAGACCTATACAACATCAATATCAGGGTGGGCGCCTTACATTGTATAATTGGGATTAAGTGTACAAAATTCCCACTACTTAATACCTAAATTTTTGCTGCCATTTTTCTGACATGTGAGAAACCTTATCATTCCTAGCACCACACACACTCATATTTGTTGCTCACAATTTACCGGCAAATTATATATAATAACCCATATGCTATTTGGGTGTAGGATAAATTCCCACAAAGAAATGAAGAATAGGATATGATCCCCTCCGCCAGAACAAGTTTTCTAAAACTTTTTAAACTGTCAGAACTATACTAGCCTATTTTGAGATGAGATGGAAGAAAAAAAGAAACTGGAAATATAAATATTTAATTTAATTATGGAATTTCATGTTTATACAATAATGTTATGGCTCAGATTTTATGTACTTCACAAAATAATACTCAAATAAGTAAACTCAATTCTTAGTCCATCTCTGTGCTAGGAATGCTCTATTTCCAACAGATATGGTACACTTTAAATTGCAAGTGTTAAAAAACAGCTGAAGGATTTAATGCAATGTACTAAAACTGTGTAACGATGCTTATAAAAGTGAGGTGAAAAAGACGTGCATGCAATAAGTCCTGATATAATTAGGCATCTTAATCTCTTTATCTGTTATTGTTAAGATCTAACATCTAACACGCACACAGAAATTCATTTATCGACTCAAAGGAGACTCATACAAAGCTTCAGAATCAAATGGTCCATGGCGACACACAAACATGTATATTTGTGTTGGCTAAAAAAAAACTAAAAGGGGATTAACGTATACTGGGGGAAGGAATTATGTCCTACATTTTATTTTCAGAAGGTGGGAGGTGGGTGTTGTCTTGAGGTATTTTATCTGTACCCGATATTCTTTATAGGTCAATTGCCCTAAGCATCGATATGAGACCCATCCCCACCCACCCACATAGTGCTGTGGCATTTTGCAGTATCTCTAGCACCTAAATTGCATGTAGATTATATAAAAAAACAATCTTTAATCTATTCATACAGCATTCACTCTGTCTAAGAATTATGCAAGTCACTGGGAGCAATTTTAGCCCAGTTTGCAACTGGAGTTATTGACGAAATATTGCAGTACAATCAACACTGTTGTCAACAGTCACATAGTCAGTCAAATTGAATGATCAACCAACCTCTTCCATACTTTGGAATATTCCTCGCATTGGCTACACTGTTACATCCCTGTTACGTCTATAAATCCCTGCATTACATTTACAGTAATTACAATGCACTTTCCGTAACGTGACTGCAAACCCGCGATTATTTTCGAGAATATCGAGACGTCTTGTCCGGAAGCTGACTAGGCCTATATAGAAGCATGCGCATCACGCTCGAAGGTATCACTTCGGAGGTTAAACCCATAAGTGGGCAAAATATCTAGCTAATATGTGGGGCTATGTTATTCATTATCTATGCTTACGGTTCGATACGTAAGAACGATGATGATCAAAAATGACCTTAAAATCTATTTTAGTGATATAAACATACACGCTATCAACAACGATATACGTAGTATACATGATGTCGCCGAAAGGTTGTACCGAAGTGATAACATATATATATATATATATATATATATATATATATATATATATATATATATATATAAATTAAAATGTAAAGATCTACTTATCCTTTTAAATAAAGTTGACATAAAAATAAGTGTTAACCGTATTACTATGTCATTTATTTATATATCAAGTGTCTAATACACTTTTTTTTTCACAGAAACAGTAGAAAATCTTGTTTGACTTATGGGCGACCCTAGATATATCCTTTAGGAGACCGCGGTCGCCTAAAGGTTGCTCGTATGTCGACCAAAGGTTGCATTTTTGCTTATCTCTCTCTCTCTCTCTCTCTCTCTCTCTCTCTCTCTCTCTCTCTCTCTCTATATATATATATATATATATATATATATATATATATATATATATAAAGTTCGGAAGTTTGAGTGTGAGATACGTTTATTGGGTCAAAGCCTGTATTGGGTCAAAAAGTGAGTGCGACCTTATGTTTCACGATCGATTTCTCTTCTTTTACAGTCGGAATTATTTTGTTTAGTAACTATTCCACTAGCCTGAAAATATATACTGATCGCTATTTCCAATAAGTAAACCACAAATGTCTTAAAATATTACTTGCATAGTTGAGGGGGCTATATCTGGATAGGGTTAAGAAAAGAAACATTTTGTTGAAGGCCTAGTTTTGCCTAGTTTTGATGAAAATGCGTTTATATCTTTGCCTAATCTTCTCGTTATGATTGTGGCTACATATCCTGTCCTTGTATTAGTTATAAAATGTAAGAACTGGACCCTGATGTTTACAAATAGTTAAAATATACAATATACACAACGTTCGCATCATCCTAAACAATTTTCGGCAGCAAAAGACAGATTTCGGGTAATTTGTATACTCCGTAGATAAACAATATATTTTCAATACAGTTAGTCAATTGTTTAAAGCAGCCGTCAGTATTGGTTGAGGGAAAAATATGGAATGCATAAACGTCATTAATTTACATGATTGGTAATGCATACAAGATGCAGCATATGAGACTTCACATAATAAAAATAAAGATCTTTTTACAGCAAAGAATATTTGAAGATATTTTAATTGCTATATACTACATTTCGACAGGGAAACTAATCGATTTGACGCATATCTGTTAGAGAAATATTCAATCCATTATTTGCCCCGTTTCACACACAAAACATGTATATATTCAATCATATATATGGTCTGGAATCTCCAAGGAAGTTATAACAACTTAAACACTCTTTAAAGCAGTGTTTAACAAGGTCACGTGATATGCTTGAAGCTCAAATGTGCACACATTACGCTAAATGGTCTGCAAGATCGAGTAAAGAGACATGATTAACAAATAAAGTGCACTCCTCTTCAACCATTCCAAATAGACTTGACAATTTTTAATATAATCACATCTGATTCTGATGCATATATCAATATTAGGTTTTCATTATGCCTGCCTTTAACTTAGATTAAAGTATTCATATTAATTGAGACTTGGTATTTTTAAATAGTCATATTTAGTTCATTTATATATTCAGTGATCAAATTGTGGAAACAACCACACCACTGATTAATATAATCTTCCCAATGGACACATGTAAACACTTCCAAATATTTAACTCAGATTTCGGTACGTCTTTTAAGTTATACATGCACTATTACCTAAGAGAGTGAGGTTTTTATAAAGACATACATATACATACAGACAAGCATACAGAAAGAGTCCAAGTGATCATAATATTATCGAAAACTATATTTTTCTTTATTACTTAATTTTTCGAACGCGTGTGTTGTCCGGTAAAATGAATATGACTCAAAGCTTGATTTCTAATGAAATTTGTTCTATACATTACGTGTGCCTGGCTTTCGATTGCATTTCGTTGTTCACAGGTTAGTGGAAATGTGCGCTCAAGTTTCATCTTTACAAAATCGTAGATTCAGCAATTGGCGAATTTGAACTTATAATTTTGATCTCCGAATTTCTTAGAATCTAAAACTTTCAACAAGTGTAGTCTCTGACCATTTTTGTTTTACATTTAATGAAATTATCTGTAATTGTCCTTCTTAAACCGGAATTTGCAATTAACATGATCTTGCATGCATTGATAGCTACAGCGTGACTTTGCTACTTTTTTGCAGAATTAATCAACTTATTAAGTAAGCTACTTAGTACACTCAGATGATGCAGTTAACATATTAACAAGTTTCATCTTTACAAGATCATCAATTCAGCCATCAGGCCCGGCCCTAGGATGTGCGCGGCCCAAGGCAGCGTGCGAGGCCCAAGGCAGCAAGCGATGAGCGCGGGGCCCCAAGCACAAAAATTGTATTGCCGAGAAGTGCAGGGTCCAATGCGGTTGCCTCGTTCGCCTTGCCTAGGGCCGGGCCTGTCAGCCATTAGCATATTTTGATCATTTAGACAGAGTTGATCCTCTAATTTCTTACAACCTAACAACTGTCGAAAGGTGTAGGTGGTAACCACTTGCTTGTTTTAAATTTAATCAAATTATCTGTCAAGCTCCTTCTTAAAACGGCTGAAAATCACTTATAGATTAGCATGTTGTTTTCAGTAATGGGTCATGATCGACGTATAACTGGCTTAAACACAGAATACTCAGACAGCACCGTTTTTTATTATAATAATAAAATACTATGAAGATCTATTTATATGCTGTTCGATCAGCTCGACGATGTATCATTTTATACATAAATTTGCTTATCACGGACGTAAAATACATCATTGAATCGTGAATATCTAAACAATTACATTTTTAATAATTTCAACCAAATTTACAATGAATTTGCAATTTAACATAATCTTGGATATATTGCTAGATTAGGCACGATTTTAATACATTTTACCGAGTTACTGCCCTTAAGTTACTTTGCACATTCCGATGATGCAAGCAGTGAGCATATTAACTTAGTGATCACCATCTGAATACATTGACGAAATACAGATTGATTTCTAAGTTATCTTATAAATGGAGATACCAATAAAATTATGGTACTGGCAATTTCATATTAACATTGATAAAAAGAATGCAGCAAATACAGAATGAAATATAAAATATCATTGCATCCTTGGAGTTTGTACTTTGAATGTATGCTTTTTTAATTTATGTATCTATTTTGTTTACTTTATTTGGCTGTTCCATTGTATCGTAGTGTAAGTAAACTTTCTTTCACTTCATAATCTCTTAGGTTATAAGATTTTGTTTTGTCCAAGCCTTATGCTTCTACACAACGTATGTTGAGATACTTATCTCCCATTACCACATGAACTGGACGGATCAACTGCTTATCACATCGAAACAAATCTTGAGGGTTTCAGTTTTTTTCCCTATTTGAGGCAGTGTCATGAATCAGACAATGTACGGAAACACAAGTGTAGGACAACATGAAAAACGGATTCTGACTAGTAAGATAACGAAATAGAATGTCGCCTTGCCCTGAATGTCAAGAAGAATTCGTATATGTAAACGATCTCACTAGAAAATAAGCGATCAACAGAGATTCGTATTACATAACTAACATATTGTTTTATATACAAACACCTACACCTACATTTGTTTTCTTTCTGTGTGTCCCTCACGCTTGCCAAGCAAGAAATCGCGAGTCCAAAATTTGCAACATCACAATTTTTTAAAAACTTTTTATTCTTTATTTTTATTTTCACTTCAATATCAATTTTTATCTTCGAATTTTCTTTTAAATTCGAGCATCCCAATCTTGTATTGTTTACCTTTTTATTTGTATGATAAACTTTCTTTTACGACTTCCGTCTTAGGACGGGCAATTAAGCTTGTAAACATTTATGTCAATACTTGCCATGACCCTGAACGGCATTTTCAGCATAAATGTCCTTCATACTTTCTAGGGCATAATTGTAAACGGATACACATTTTACGGAAGCGAAAATGGCTATTGTATAAGTCTAGAATAAAAGAAAACAAAAATATCCTATGTGCTAAAGTTTATTAAAATGTATCATATATTAACTCAGATATATGAACGGTTTCTATACGCTTCTCTTAGGAACCTTTTAGGTTTATATTATGAATTATTTATTACGTTTGTTTAATTCAAGTACTCTTTACAAAACTAATTTTAAGGAAACACTGACTTTTGTTAAGTATAGTTTGGTTTCTTCTACTCCGTTTCGAAAAGCTGCAAGTGTTCTGTTTTCACAAAAAAAATAATTGATCTAAGAGAAAAGTAATGAAAAGTAGTGTATTTTATTTCAAATCAGTTAAAACTATCACGTTAAAACAGTGTTGCCCAAACGTATAGCATTCGCGTACCTCTTTTGGGACATCGGTCTTGTCGGCGTAACTATTTTCCCACTGCGACAGTGTTTTATTTTAAGTGAGAATTTTAGTGATTTATTTTCTGCCACGTCCCATTGAAATGTTTGGGAAACATTGCCTTAAATATTTATTAACTTTGAAAATTGGAAGCTCTTTTGGAAATAATCACCTTATTAATTATTCTCTGACAGTGCGAGAAAACAATCACGTGCGTATCTTGATTGAAAATTTTTAAATACTAATATTCGGTAATATATAAAGCTTATATGAAATTCTGTATGTGAATCAGTCAGCAAGGTAATGTACACGATGAGAGCAAATATTAGGGTGACACAAATTTTGTAATCCTAATGCTGCTGTAAACATAATGACTACCCAATGACAATGAACTGTGGCAGTAATTACGGCTGTGCTGTAACACACACACACACACACACACACACACACATGCACACACAAACACACAAACACACACACACACGCACACATATATAACCAAACTTTCAAACATATAAACATGCACTGAAGTCACGCTTCCAGTAAAATTTAGGGTTCCAATAACCACTGGTCAGAACAGTGTACAGAGTTAACAATGAATAAGGTTTTACATCGTATGGAGATGTAAACAGTAGTATATGCTTACAGTAGGAATAACACTTCATTGCAAACATAACTGACATTTACATTTACAATATGAGTTGTAGTTTTTTATTTAATGAAAATTGTATTACTTTGTAAGTAAATAAATGTAATTTCCTAAGTTTCTTAGAACGAAATACGAATTTATATTACCTGTCAATAACATGTATTGATTTAATTTTTCTAAGAATTTTATATTTACAGCATTCCATTGGAAAAAGTGACGAGCAACCTAATATAACTGTATCACTGATCATTTACCATTTTCTGATTTAAGGGTGCTGAATACAAAAAAGCTTATTTGCATATCTTGTAATGTGTCTTCATCAAGAATAATGACTGTTTATCTCTCTGTTATGATCATAATTATATAAGACATATATCGGAAGATTCATAGCACGAGGTTTTGTTTATATATATATATATATATATATATATATATATATATATATATATATATATAGATAGATAGATAGATAGATAGTGCCGCTTGATATACGGATACAAGTTGATATTTCAACAGGACGTTAGTAAGGTATTCAGTAATGAAGTATGATTATAGTACAGACTTCCTGTTGAATGAGCACGTAAAAAATTCAATATAAAATATTCAATGTCATTTCTAATTTTTGTACAAAAGATACATTACATATAAGTGTAATTGGAAAAGGAACACGGAAGTTGTTTTTAATTGGTCTCAGTAAGTCTTGATCAAATGATCATACAGTTGTGAATTACTAGAACAAATGAGTTACCTTATAAACTTTATCCCGGAAGTATAATTTTGCTCTTGAGCTATAATTGTAATCTGAAATGTTAAATGCAAATCGAAATCTAGTAATACCACTTTACCACTTAGTTGCACTGGTGGAAGTAGTAATATATACATCTTAAAGAGGTACTTTGTACCTCGGTACAATATCGTTCATATATATATATATATATATATATATATATATATATATATATATATATATATATATATATATATATATGCAGCTGATGACTAACCAATCCATAAGGAAATCTCGCTCGACATATAAGGCTATTGAAATGGACATTTTCTCATTGTCTATGTCACCATGATGACTCGCTGTGTTCCTTTTCCATTTGGTATTTACTTTTGTTGCTTGAACTACTTCATTTTCTGCAGTAAGTATGCATACATACATACATACCTACATACATACATATAAATATTCATTGATATTGTAGCACGTATGTATAAAATGCATCAAACTATTAAGTAAATGATATGACTATTTTCATTATCAATTTCAGTTTCAAATACGATTTCCCGTATAGTATGTGTACTTATATGTTTGATGTTATTTTGTTTAGGGAAACACACAAATATTCACTACTTTCTTGTTTATTGTGGGGTTTTTTCTACAGAGAGTGATCACTTTGCATTAACTGGATGCAACGCAACATTGCAGTGGAACTTAGGCCATAGGCCTTACAGACTTAAAGGAATCCTCGTTCGCATCAACGATACAGCTGGAAATGTAATTATGTCAACCAGAAACGATCAGTGTACAAGTCGAGATAATTTATCAGTAAGATGTGTAATATCCCAGAAGAATGAAGACTGGATTATTTCGCTAAGTCTTATAAACATTACAACAAAGCACAGTGGAAATTACACGGCATGGATCAAAGAAAACCTATACATTGAAACTGTGATCAAGCAGTTGATAGTGATAGGTAGGTATAAAGAGTAAAGACTGAATCATGTCAAAAAGTATAAAACGCCCGAAATTAATACCACTAAAATAATCACATTGCGAAAAAAATATTATATATCTAAAGCAAGAAAAATACTAGCAAGGTCTACTTTGTGGAAACGTAGAAAGCTTAAATTAAATCACTGTAACAAAATATGTTTCTACATGTTGTACTCAACTGATCATGTGCTCAATGCATAACTTTTGTATCAGTTAAAATGTTAGAAGTTTAGTTCTTAACTTTCAGGGTTATTTTTACCCTGCACTAAGCATCCAATGAAACATCATAGGTACAACTATGATATTTCAAAAACCAAAGATCACAACAAACAAAATCCCACCAAAATTTGGAAAGAAGCTTGTTACGCGTATAATAATAATAATAATAATAATAATAATAATTATTATTATTATTATTATTATTATTATTATTATTATTGAACAAAATGCCACTCTTTCATTGCAAATTTTGGTAATGATGACCAAATGAAGAAGAAAATGAAACACTAACGATGCTTACGAAAATACTGTTATTCTGGTCCATTTATGATCATTTGAAGGTGGATGCCATGTATACCAATTTCCATAACCTTCTCAAGCGATAAGTTTGATTGAAACGGAAATAATACAATAATGGTGGTCCTTGACTTTGTTAATGAATGAGGTGTATATTAAAATGCCATATTAATAGGATATGCATAACAGTACTGAAAAATGACGAAACCAGCAATGTAAACTGACGAAACCAGTAATGTATAGTGATGAACCCAGTATAAAAACGAGATATCCAGTAATGTGACGAGACCAGTACTGTAAACTAATGCAAAAATCAAATCATTTCTAAATCAGAGCATATTTTACTGTTGCACAATGTATTGTACTTTCCAGATACGCCACAAATAATGAAACTCGGAGAGCCAATTCACCACAAATCCTTTGCAGTAGCATGCAATGTATCCTATGTATCCGACTATTTGATTTACCACTGGAAAATAAACGGTGCTGATCTGAATGAGACAAACCATATACAAGCAAATTCCTCAACGTTGACATACACAAATTTAACAATGATGGACAACTTAAGCAAAATAGTATGTCAACTAGGGATCGAAAACTGTGGTAATGTGAGCTGTAATTGTTCTTCTGAAGAAAGTGAGTCTTACACAGTTCTATTATACTGTAAGTACTTTTTGAAAATTTCAGTTATCTTTCTTTCTACGTACTCCACACAATTATTACTCGTATGAAGATCTGATTCAAAAGATACAACAATAAACAAAATTCAGAAATAAGGGTGTACAGACATTCGACTAGATAGAGTACCATGTAAGAAAGGGGAGAGATTGTTAGATGAGTAGATACAAAATATTTTTAAATTTGTCCCAAACGATCTGCTAAAAGACCGAATTCATTTCTTTGTTGCAGAACTTAATGCTAAAGGCACAATCAAATCCTGGTTATATTATTCATAATGCATACGACGGGCATCTGTTATCGCAATTATATTGTCTTGAAACCAAATGCAAGGACTGCGCCCAAAATTCAATCTTTTGAGCTCATACGTTTAGTTTTATCTGATGACATTTCCTTAATGTGCACAAAGTTTAGCTGTTTTTAACATCTTTGAGAGTCAGACAAAAAGCATGTGGGACCAAATGCAAGATTATTTAATCTTGCTAGTTTAATTATTAGTCCATTACATAATGGATTGTCCCTTCAATTTCAATATGTTATCGACGCCGGGGAATATTTTTGCATGTTTTCTAATCATATATCTAATGTGTTACAAGGCCCATTGCAAACTAGCCGATATTACACATGTAGAGTGAAAAATGACGCAAACTCGTTACAAAATGGTAAAGGTATCATGCCCACAGCATCCCAATGTATGTTATTAAAGTCTTTTCACTACACCTGGCTGCATTGAATTGAATTGGCGACTTTCGTTGTGTGATTAATAGAATCTTACATTTGTAATCATATGAAGTCTTGTGAATGTCGGAAATTATGCGACGGGTTCCAAACTTTTAATTTGAAATAACGATTCATCTGAGATTATTAATTTATTTAATTTTGCTCTTCCTTAATCTTTACATTCCTTAATCTTTACATTCAGATGGACCCAACAACGTATCTTTGACCGTTAATACAAGTGATATTTACCTTCAAGATAATGAAATGTTCGAAGCAAAGTGTTGGGCCAATTGCTATCCTGAATGTACCTTTAAATGGGACAGTAATTACATTATTGTAGACGATAATGACCTTGTAATCAACAGCTTCAACGAAAGAATGTCCGGAGCATACACCTGTTATGCAAGAAATCGAGAAACGGGTGTGACATCGAAATCAAATCCCATTTTCCTGCATCATACAAAAGGTATTTAGAGTTGCTGTGTATATTGTAGTGATTTACGACAAATGTTACACGTGGCTACCGTTCAAATTCTTGCTCCAATTGCCCTCGGAACTATATTAGTAACAACAGTATTTATGATCTCAAACCACATAATATCAAACTTTTGGCCCATTTTAAATAGTAACACTTTAGGTTGCACACTCGAGTCGCTTTTAATAAAAGTCAGTTGCTCAGAGCAAACCGAGCCACATATGAACTAACCCACTCTCACAGTAAAATCAAAACCATGAGCTGTAAAAATGCGTTTCAGAAAATGGTAAAAACGTGTTAGTAAATGTATTTGCACTGCAAGCCTTTTCTGTCGATATATCTTCTCATCAGAGTTACACGGTCATCCATCTTTATTCGTTGACATTATTATTGTATATACAACTTAATTTTTAACTTCTGTGCCTGCAACATCGTCGTCTTTTACAAAATATTTTCAAATTAATAATTACAATTATCACTACCTTCAGTTTTTTTTTCAGTTATGTAATAACACAGATGAAAATGTGATTGGAATTTGTTTTACCTCTGTCTGCAGATTTTACAATGCTGATAAGAGTTAAACATATTAATTTATTACGCTTGTCTATTAAAAAGAGAAATCAGAACATGTTAATATTATTCCCTATTTGTTGTTTTGTTATTGGCAAATGTGTGCCTTTAATCAAATATTTTATACTTGTTATTACACAAGACTGCAATATGCAATAAAGTCTTGCACGGATAATATATTAGGCATCATTTGCTTCAATGTTGTTCACCATCTTGTACGATTCAACATTTTTCTTCTACCGCTTTCTGTCAATGGCATGTCCGTCGTTTACTCCACTCACGTTCACTATTATCATATATCTCATATTTGAACATTGGAAACATTTTCTACAGTGTTTCTGAATCGTCAACATAGCCACATGATTTAGCATGATTGATATCTTTAACTTCTTCAGCTTTTGCGACGTTTAGCCATCTTCCAAAGCAGACAAAAGACAGACCATCAAGTATGTTCAAATTCTATTTGATTTAATGTCGTATTGTAATGTATGTAAAAAGTATATTACTCACAATTGCGAAATCATGTGGCTTTTCCTGTTATTACAGTATTTTTGTCAAGTCCATTAATTTATCTATTCTCTAACCTACTTTCCTTGCTCTTTTTATTTTTGCATATTGACGCTGTATCTCTCCTTCTCTCTCGTCTTTTTTAAAAGATATTTTTGTTAAAAAGGGCATGCAACTTAGGAAGGTTTTGTCCAAATCAAGTATGTTGACTCGTACTTTTTTCTCTACATGTAGAACCTGTCTTTAAATCATATCTAGTTTATTTCAGCAATTACAGATCAGATTATATTTCATTTGTACAAGTAACACTACAACTAAATTGATATTCGAATATGTGTTAATTTCACTTAACAATTTCGGTACAGATAATTAGAAGTTTAAGAAGGTAAAATTGCAAACATTTCAATGCTGTAAAAGATGCAATAAAGGCAACATCACAAAGACATTGGATTTCTGGGGAATTGAACTTTGCAGACAACTTGGATAACGTTCACATGAATTCAAATTAGGTCAAATAAAATTTTCATGGAAAGAAGACAAAAAACTTTAACATTGCACACAACGCACCTTCGGTACGTGGCAGATATCATGAAGAAATTAAAGGCGTTCAAACTGCACGATAAAATATCTGACGTAGTTATTTTACGTTTCGAGTTCTTTTTGGTTTAACAACAAACACTGTATCAGTTTCGACAGTTGATAACGAAACCTGAACGAAACAAAACGTTATATAAAATTACATCACAGCTGACGATCGTTCGAAGAAATAATGTTTGCATAGCCAATTGATCATGAAATTGTTTAGCTATCAAAATTATTGCCACTATTACATAATACAATATTTCTGCTGAATCTGAAAACAATATATAAGATACGCTTCTGGCAAGACAGAAACATGAAGAGCTTAATGTATGATAGTTCTGATAACTTTCGAATGAACATGAATAAATCACAAAGGGATTGATAGTGATAACACAACTAGAAAAGTTCAAATCACTTCTGGTAATAATTATACGATAAACATAATATTTGTTTGGGATTCATTACCCCGAAATCACTATAGATATGTTGTTAATCTGATACAGTTTGAATCTTAAATATGTATACAATAACATCCAAACTATTATTTTAACGGCTATTAATCGTTTTTACTTGAGTCTGTGCCCATTGACGATGATTATCATGACAACATTCATCCTTAAATTTTGAATAATCTTAGCAAGTAATTACAGATGTAGCAAAACGAGATTGAAAAGCAGCATACCAGACGAAAATGAAAAGAAATATAGCTTCACAAGTTTATTGTAATATACCCTTTTTAAGTCAGATAACTATAGAAATGATAACCGAAATTGTGCCCTCTTTCAGTATGACGAGCTGGTCCTAGCACACAAATTCTTGACTTTAACAACAATATCACAGCTTATTGTGTTTTGCCAACGATTAAACTATTATATATATATATATATATATATATATATATATATATATATATATATATATATATATATATATATATATATATATACGTGTGTGTTTGTGTTGGTGTGTCTGTGTCTTTTTATGTGTATGTATTTGTCATGTTTGTGTATCGGACGTGAATGCAGTTTTGAAGAAATAAAATGCTTTATCCGAACATAATATTGCCTTCCATTTTTGCATTCCTATGGAGTGGCGCATTTATATATGTAATTACAGCGTAAATATTTCTTTGTTTTTCCTATTTCAGTTATTCAATAGGATTGATATATTTTGTCTGAACTATGTCTATGCTGCTTCCGTACTCCAGTATTTGATTAGCATTGACGGAATTCTCATTCTTTTAAAATTAATAACACCATCTTTTCCTAGATATCGCTCAAACCAGCAACGGAATAATTTTGAAATGTATTTCTATCATTTATGTACATGCTAATTCAGTGTGTTTAACATGGAGTCTATAGCATTGAGGTAACACATGCATTTAGACAAGCTATGCTGTTCTTACACCACTGAGGGAAAGGAATTACCCCGGAAAAAAAAAAATATATATATATATATATATATATATATATATATATATATATATATATATATATATATACTATATATATATATATGTGTGTGTGTGTATTATTATTGTATTGTGTGTGTGTGTTATTAAATATTCAATTATGTCAGGCATCTATTTTGCATATTTTTGTTTGCTTCCAGTCTAATTTCGTATGCAACATAACCAGTAAGCCATTAATAACATAAACAATTTCATCGCTGTTCATTACATTTGAAAACCTTTTCTTGTAATTAGAATGCCTATATTACGCTCGTTCTAACTGTTGGGTTAGTCGTGTTCTAATCTGGTTGTTAAGTGTAATCAATTGTTTTAAGGACCAACTTGTCGAACACTTGGAAAGAGTGTTATCTTCTATTTTGGCACATTTTCATTGAAAATAGATACAAATAGCAATGCTACTCTATACACAGAAGGAGCCGCGGTAGCTCATTTGGTACAGCGCATGACTCATAATGCAATGGTCGTTGATTCGATATCCGCCCAGGTCACTCCGGATCGGCTGCCTCAGTGTACACTTGGGAAAGATAATCAGCTCCCATTTTCTCAGCATGACATAATTAATAATGTGTTACAAGTGCTTTTAAAATAAAAAAAAATAAACAGGAATAATTGGATGACACAGTACAGCTGTGCAAATTTGATTCATCATTAAAAAGAAACATTTTAAATTTTCAACTGCACTTTTCATTTATTTTAAAAGTTTCCGCTTCGTCAGTGATTTGTCTTAAAATAAAACGTTTTATTATAATATGAATTGTTGTACAAATTGTGGAAGTACTAAACTAAATATTATTTTTTTAAGTCGGAAAACCACGAGACAGTATCTCAATTTGAAAAAAACATAAAGAAATAAAAAACGAAATTGAACAGAATGACTCATTCCATCAATTACTTCCGTTCATATCAAAATTGTAATCTCAATGTATTATATTTGTATTTGGATTAATAAAACAAATTATAAACAATTTATAGAAAATGTCCTAACGAATTTGTCTTTCTGACATCAAATTTATTTTTGTTCTCGAAATCCGGCCTTACTTAGAACAAAAGCATGTTCATTAAGCTCCGCCTTGTTGTGCTAATTGTTAACAGTTAATTAATAGAGTTTCCACAACACATATTCCTAAGCATATTCATTTACATATATACAAATTATGCAGACAGTCATTCATACAGAGAGACATTCAGATCCTTAGATTCTCAGAACTATTCAACGAACATTAAAACATAGTATGCTCTTTAAAGATGCTTAAACAACGTAGACAGTAAGAGGGACTTATTTATTTTCAGCCTGTAATTCAAACTGTGTACACCTATTTGTATCACTTCAGTTTGTTCTGTTGACGGAGAAAAAGGAGGTAGATAATTTAACCAGTTTTTACAAATTGTATTGTCTAACAACTGTACAGGAAAAGTATATCCATCCAAGAAAACGTGGTTTGAGTTGTAAATTTCTGGCGTGAAGCAAGTAGACAACTAAGTGACTCTGGGTTCTACCAAAGACTAGACCATTATCGAACACTGGAATATGTAATAACCATCACTAATATTATTGACGAGGCCTACCAAATCCGGTACATAGACCAGCAAACGAGAAACTACTTACGCCCAGAAGATCCAAGGGCAAGTAGATTTAATCTTCTACCCAAAATCCACAAACAATGAAACCCAGGCAGACCTATAATCTCAGGTAAAGGGACTCTCACAGAAAGGATATCAAAATATTTGGAGCATTTTATGAGACCACAAGTCCACAAATTACCATGATATCTTCAGGACACGACAGATTATCTCATAAAAAGCAAAGCAAGAGAACCATTACTGCCAGATACATTACTTGTTTCCTTAGACGTCACATCTTTGTATGCTAACATACCGCACAACAAAGGGATACAAGCGTGTATAGAAGCATGGGAAACAAGAACTGTAGACAATCCAACCACACACTTCCTAGTCTAACTCCTGGAGCTTGTCCTAAAACTCAATAACTTTGAATTTAATGAAGAAACTACATCGAAATCAATGGAACCGCATTGGGTACAGACATGGCCCCATCCTATGCTAATATTTTTATGCGAAGACTGGAGGGTCAACGTTTAGCATCGGTTGAACTTACACTATACCAGAAGGTACGCTTTATCGATGATATAGAAATGAAGTGGCAACATGGAATAGAAAGTCTGGATGACTTCATATCAAAAGCAAGCAACTTCCATCCTTCAATAAAATTCACGACAGAAATCTCCAAATCAATCCACGTTTTCCTGGACACAACAACCAGACCGGCAGAAAACAAACTCCATACAGACATCTACTCGAAACCAACCGACAAACACCAGTATCTTCTCCCAACCAGTTGTCATCCAAAACACTGCATTAGGAACATTCCATATAGCCAGGCACTGAGGATACGCTGAATTTGCTCCGACGATGAAACATTTCGAGAAAGGTCTGAAGAGCTAATGAAACATTTAATTTACCGAGGCTACGACAAAGACCTGATTGCGGAGGCAACCCAAAGGGCTAAACAAACAAACCGCGATGACCTACTAAAATATAAAAAAAGGAAAAGGCTGATAGGATGCCATTTATACTGACCTACCATCCAGACAACCCCAAAGGAGGTAAAATCATCGCAAAACACTGGCCCATCTTGGAACCGTCGGACGCATTAAAGTTAATCCTTCCAAACAACCCTGTAGTAGCCTACCGGAGAACAAAAATCCTTAGGGACATCCTAGTGAGGGCAAATCTAACGCCAATCAATAGTCAAGACCACCCTAGTCAATCTGGTTCCTGTGGCGATAAAAGATACAAAACCTATCAACATAAGATAGCGACCAGGACATTTTCTAGCACTGTGACTAGGGAAAAACTAAACATACATGGCCCAAACGAAACGTGCAAAACAGAGAATGTAATTTATCTCATCACATGTAAGCACTGTAGCCTTCAGTATGTCAGAGAAACTGAAAAGCTACATGAAAGGATACAACTTCATAGATCTGACTGGTTGACAAACAAGCTGTACAGAAGACCGGTCGCAGAACACCTCTCCTCTCTGTCCACAGTTTCAGTGATATAACACTTACTCCAATTGCTAACAACCCCAACCGGAGTTCCGAAAACAGGAACGAAAAGGAATCTTACTGGATAAGCCGCCTTAGAATATTGAAACCAAGCGGTTTAAACCAAGAACACTAGAAAAAGACAGCCATGTACAAATCAAATTATCTTCTGCAAACGACACATTTTCTTTAAAAAAAATTCTCTAAATTTACTTGATAGCCTATAAATACTGCTATAACAATGAAATACCCGAAATATAATTTGCGCTTACATAAATTTACGCAAAATAACAGATGTCGTTATGGCTCATCGGTTTCTAGGTTAATACAAATATGTTCCAGTATCCGGAACAAGCTGATTTAAACTAACTGAAACATAATACATTTAAAGGTTTAATTCCTGTAAAAACAGCCATGTAACGTTCTGCAAACACTACGATTTCTCTGTTTTTATTTGTTTGTTTTGTCTATCTTTTGCATATGCCTTTGAAAAAGACTCATTAAGAGTCGAACGCGCTCAGGCTAGTTAGATACTAGTTTTGCACTGTTCGTTCTCAGTTTATTGCATATATATATATATATA
>JAECUM010061212.1:0-11497 GCA_016617855.1 Megalonaias nervosa
AAGAAAATAACCCATTATATACTATCCACACCCATATATACTATCCACACAGAAGGGAAGGGAAGAAAATAACCCATTATATACTATCCACACTCATATCTACTATCCACACAGAAGGGAAGGGAAGAAAATAATCCATCATATACTATCCACACCCATATATACTATCCACACAGAAGGGAAGGGGAAGAAAATAACCCATTTTATTATATGCTCATTTTTTCTCCGTTAACTTTACATTGTCAGAATCGTGCAATATTTTACGATATTGCCCTCGCGCATAAATTCATATTGAACTCAGGTGGGCAAAATATTGTATTAGGAACTACTTTGTAAACAAATCGTGTACACTCTCGTAGTAGACGCTTTACGTTTTGGTTGATTAAATTTGTTTCTGAATGAACTAAAGCAGATGTTTCGTGGACTGCCACATACCATCTGCTTTGGCACATTCCGCGTTAACCTTTTTGATACAATGTTTCGGATTAAGGCTAGCTATACAGCAGAAGCCAGACAGGGTCCTTACAAATAATATGCATGTGACAAGGCATAAACTGTCTTCTTTAGCTGGTAATAAGAATGGCAAAAATATACTTACAGTTTTACATCCTGAATTTCCTCAAAATGTACTTTCTTAGTTCTGCATATCCGAATTACATGAGCCATGTCATGGGTTCTCAAGCTTGATTACCCATTTCGAAATTGTACTGTAATTTCGACTATATTCCAAGTGCAATTACATCCTCCTTACTGCACTCATAATGAAATAAACATTATATTCCATAGCGTCTTTTTGATAATTGCAATTGAAAGACTTCATATTTTTCTCACATTATGAATTCAAACATTAAATGACAGAACAGAAACACATTTTCCGATATCAAGACGCTTCTCTCTTGCTGCTTCAATCCGATGTATTTCATGTAGAATTGGCACAGATAAATCCAGTCCATAATCACAAAATTTCGTAGAATCGACAAAAATACCAAAATCTATTCATTCCAGATCAAATGGAAAAGTTGTTGCAATCCGCATTCATTCACAGTATGACTCCAAATTTCAATTTTAAGTAGACCAAAACGCCATTTTCTTTCGAAAGTTATGTCTAGCGCGCGACTAAGTTCAAATTTATCTGGGCGGAGTTATGTGCACATTAATAATGTTGTTGTGTAATGATGTAACTGCGCTTGCGTATTTAGTTTGGAATACGGCATACATTCAGTTACTTTGTTTCTTGTAGTGTATTTTGTATATATAATTAAGCCTTAGGTAAAATAAGAAAATGAGCATATAATAAAAAGGTTACTGCATTTGCATGGGAAAATATTAACTCGTTTTTTCGGATGGATATACTGCACTCCCAAGGTCGTGCAGTATATCCATCCGAAAAACTCGTTCATATTTACCCATACAAATGCAGTAACCTATAAATATACTATCCACACCCATATCTGCTATCCACACAGAATGGAAGGGAAGAAAATAACCCATTATATACTATCCACTCGCATATCTACTACCCACACAGAAGGGAAGGGAAGAAAATAACCCATTATATACTATCCACATAGGTACGCGCGCACAACAACACACATACAAAAAAACATACAAACGTACGAGCACGCATTCAAACACACGCCAACAAACATACGCGCACGCATAAAAACACACACACACCAACAAACGTACGAACACGCATACAAACACACAAATACACACACACACAAACGTACGAGCACGCATACAAACACACATACACACACACACACAATCATATGATTGGCAATTTGAACAGTGTCTCTTTTCTAGAGGGTTGGGTAGCCCTGAAAAAGGATTGTTTTGTTGACGGGGATTATGGCAATCTTTATCTTTTAAGATTGTGTTCTTGTCTGGCTGCAGGCTTTCCCACAGGATAGGGCCTGTTTCTTCGGAAAGAGAAGGAGAACTCTTTCGTGTCTACACGGCAGTCCACAAAGCCTCTGTTTGACTCCTGCTCTCTCTCTCTGCTGTTTCTGAAGTCTGTACTTCTCGGTCAACTCCTCTTGTTCTTTCTTTATTTCATCTCTAAGAGTTCTTCTATCAGGTCTTCGACCACTTTCAACATCCTGACATTCTCTATCTCTTCAGGCTTCGGAATCAGGTTTTGCCTGATACGGTGTAAATTCACGTAAGCTTCGTTCAGCTTAGCTAGTCTTGAACACATCTTCACTGGAGGATGAGTCAACAATGGATGGTCAGACTGAAGACTGCCTCGCTTTATATGACTCAAGCGCAGACGCGATAGAAAACATCCCTACGATTTTTGTTGGGTAGGAACGCTACAGAGCTGATTTCACGGTAAATGATAGAGAGAAGTCACAAAACATTTATAATGATAAAATGTTTTGAAAACGAACGACAGACACATTTTTTCAAAACACAACATTTTTATTTAACTCACAAACAACTAACAATTCATATAACATCAACAAAGTTTTACTTAACTAACAAATTTTTACTAAAGTAACAAACAACCAACAACTAACAATAAAACAATTTTTTCAAGCAAATTATTTTTGACAAGGTTGACAACGTTGTGAAGTGAAGTTAGACTTCCACTGATGGAAGTCATTGGGTCGTTGATGTACACTACGTTTCCTAGCTAAAGACAAGAGATAGCCATAACGGTCACAAAACCATCGATCCACTTTGTCATCGTTTCTAGAAGAGTTACGATCAAAATAAGTCACTAAATGTTCTAAGTGATAAATTGTACGCTTGGACCAGGTAAGGTAAGACGTCGATGTACTTGACAGTGTGTTGATGCGTAAAACATTTCCACATGCGTTCTTTCAAGGTGCGTTGAAAACGTTCCACGATGCTGGTTTTGGTTTCGGGATTCTCGGTGGTGAAAAAATGAATGTCTCGTTTGTTTAATTCTTTTTGGAAAGCATGGTTCAAAAATTCGGTGCCATTGTCGGTTTGCCATCGAAGAGGGTGAAGACCATTTTGTTTCAACACCAGTTGGAGGGCTCGCTCTTGCTCAGTGCTCGATTTGGAAGTCAATGGCACGACCCAGGCAAATTTGGAAAATACGTCCATGACACAAAACAAATATTTGTAGACACGATCGTAGGGGGTCAGATGAGAGACATCGGCTAAATCGGCTTGCCATTCATGATCGATGCCTTCCACTCGGGTGCGACTTCTGGAAAATTTTCGTCGAATGGGTTTGTGTAAGTAACCATAGTTGCACTTGAGGTAAACGGACACTTTTCAGTCGGGTTTTGACAGCACGATACAATTTCTGAACTCCTCCGTAACCTGCAGGATGGGATGGATCGTCGTAAATGCTGGCTACCACCTTCTCCATTTTTTTAATAAGTCACCCACTCTTCACTGATGCTACTCTGGTTGGGACCAGGGGGTGGTTTAGAAACGGTTTTACGTGTCCGATGTGCCACGGGAATGGAAGTCGAGGGTAGTGGTGGTGGTGGTGGTGGTGGCAATGGAATGGCTTTGGTCTTCTTTTCTTTTTTCACTTCTGGTTTCCCTTCTTTCTTTTTCACTTCTGTCGAAGGAGGAGTGGACATCATCATTTTCACCCAAGCTTTAAGTTCTTCTCGTTGGGGTGTAGCGAAAGGGGTCAACAAGGACGCTGCAGTCTTACTAGGGATGGGAACTGCTGACGGTGTTTGAAAGACTTCTTGTACCTCTTATTCCTCAGGCATTCGTGGGGCTGCGTCTATCTTGACTGCTGGGGGTGGTGGTGGTAGTAGTGATGGACTTTTCATCAGGGTCTTAAAATCTTTCAGAGTTGGTAGAGCCAGACTTGCCTACCGTCTCGCATTTTGCGTAGTAGTCCCGCAAAATGCCCAAATTTGCCTTTGCGTCCCGCAAATACGCATTTAGTGTTGAAAATCCGCAAAAGTGGGGATAAAAAATCCGCATGTCATAAAATATGCTATCACTGACCAGAACAGGAAATTATCAGATCTGCGTATGTGCGATGGTTTAAAATAGCCATTGGAAACACGTGTGATATGAGGTGGTTCTAATACAAAAATCTACATTCACAGATTCTTTTACATTCTGTTTACAATGACTTGTTTTTGATTCTGGACAAAAAATTCATGGCTTCTAAGAAGCAATTGGATATTGATGAAAGTGATTCAAAACTTACATAATAAAAACGCTCAATGTTTTCGTAAAGAATACACTGATGAATATGAATTCTTCAAGCCAAGAAACAAATGCAGACACAAATGCTTTCTGCAACATCTGTAATTGTGAATTTTCAATAAAGTCTGGTGGAATGTTCGATATACGCAGACACGTTTCAGGATAAAGGCATTCCGACCTTGAAAAAGAAGTTAAACGCTCTAAGAAAATTGTTGGATTTTTTTGCAATTATAGGCTGGATCAAGTGCGACTTCATCTTCTGTGCCCAAGACTGATGTAATTAGAGCTGAAGTTATGTTAGTAGATATTATTACTGAACTCGATCTGCCTATGAGCGCACTTGATACATTTTCAAAATTTTTAAATTATGTTTAGTGACTCTGACATTGCTAAACAATTTTAGTGTGGCAGAGCAAAAGGAACTGCTATTGTTAAAGAAATAGCGGCCAATACTACATTAATGATTAAAATTAGCTGAAAGAATGCAGAATTTTGCCCATTCACTGTTTCTACAGATGGAAGAAATGATCAAGGAAACTTCAAGATCTTTCCTGGACTTGAATTTTGTAAATTTGTATATATTGTAAATAGGTGGGTACTGGTTTTTTTTACAAAAATATTTAGTATAAATATGCATTACTGGTATTTAATGATGTTTTGAGAGAATTTATTATGTTCATTCACGCTAACATACTTATGTTCCTCATTTTCATGCTCTGTCCCTCATTTTTGGTGGTGGCGTCCCTCAAAAATGTTTTCTGGGGTAGGCATGTCCGTAGAGCTGTTACGTCTAAAGCTTTCTGGTGAAAGAGTTGCAGTCGCTGAAACAGTTGACCGTACGGTTGCAATTTTTCCGTTTCTGACAAATCGCTGCGATCCATCAACGGTTGGGACATCTCGGTCAAATGAGGATTGGGAGGTAAATGCGGGGGCCGTTGTTTTTGCCAACGATGGAATTCCATCCTATGTTAATAAGGCACTAAAGCAAGTTTTCGTCCTTTCATCTGATTTCAAAGGTCACGTCTGAGATCCTTTGACCCCAGAGGTCCCTTTTATTTTCTTGGACCTTTTTTTATCATCCTCCCATCATTTCTCCCATTATGGCTCTCGTTAATCCTTTTTGTATGGGTGCTAGCAACATGTGCAAAAAAAATCCTCCACGTTGTACCAACATCTTTTTCTGTTGAGGAATGGGTATTTTCTTTTGGACCATTTGACGAAAAACGTGTCGATGCTTTGCTAGGCATTCTTTCTGATGTGGAGACAAAGGTATCGTGCCTTTCAAGACATTCAGACAACATTCTCACACAGTATCGAAGACGTCTTTGGAAGCGGTTTGAATCATTTGTTTTCGCATGGGTGGAGGGGCTTTGGACAGAACGGACAACACGTCCCAATGTTTGGCTAAACGAGAAGGCAGTCCTTTCCTTTTCTTTCCTTTTTTGGCAAGAGTAGTGTTCACTTCTTTTTAGTGGACATCTTTTTTGGTTCAGGAGCAAAAATACACTGAAGTCCATGGCTCGACATGCGCCCTTTTATCTTATTATTTTGGGTGTATTTTTTGAGTAGGTCGTAGGGCTTGTAACCCGTGTTTTTGACGAAATCATCTACGAACTCCTTTTCAAAAAAAAGCCTCCCCTTTGGTTACTCCTTTTTTTCTTTGGACGAATGTGTCTTTTCAGGAGGTGAATTCGATGCTTGGCTAAGCGTTTTTTTCGGATGACGAGACTTTCCTTTTTCTTTTTGGAAAGGAGAACGACGATGGTGTGCACTTCTTTGAAGGGACATCTTTGGGCGGTCAGGAGCACAAAAACACTTATCCCCTTCGTTTGCCAGGACTTTTTGA
This sequence comes from Megalonaias nervosa, assembly GCA_016617855.1. Taxonomy (NCBI): domain Eukaryota; kingdom Metazoa; phylum Mollusca; class Bivalvia; order Unionida; family Unionidae; genus Megalonaias; species Megalonaias nervosa. Next base: position 6,008 of record JAECUM010061212.1, read on the forward strand.
TACTGGAATGCGTCGCGGCTGATTCTCTTTACGTCGTATCATTTTCATGGCAGGCATCACTCGACGTTGAGGGGTTCGCAACGAACTAAATCGGGACAGTTCTTGCTTGGATAAATCCAGGAAACTCTGTAACATGCCCGATCTCTTGGGCTTTGATTTTGGGGGCAGGTACTTTGTAAGCAGCTGCCACTTCAGCTAAGAGGAGGAGGGTGTCACCGCTGAAGAAGTTCTTGGAGACACGGGTTTCCAATTTTTCATCAAATTAGGAAAGACACGTGTCAAATCGGGCTTGGCAGGCATCACCAGCAACGGAGAAGTGGAAGAAGCTGAGGCTAATGGAGACGTGGTCACCGTCGCTGCAGGTCGAGGTTTGCGGATTTAAGGTTGCGTCCTGGTCGCAGTACCTCTCTTGCGGGTAGAAGCTGTTTTCTGGGGTCTTTTCCGGGACTTTTCTTTTTCTGTGGCCGTAACCTGGTCTTGACACCACTGCTCTTTTTCTTCTTTTGGGTACCTTTGGGTTGGGGAGTGGCTTTTTTCTTGTGGAGGACTATGGGGGCGTCAGGATCCCATTTTAAGAGGGAGCGAATGATGACACCTCCTAGAGAACCGCTTCCTCCAGGTTTAAAAGTGATTTGTTTTTTTTGGTTTGAGTGTCGATGCGGTGATCTGCCAGTTGCGTCAAGGCTACTTTGTTTCTCTCAAAAAAAAGCGTTTGGTTTGATGTGGAATGTGAATGATGTCTTGCAGTAATTGACGTGCTGTCACCGTAAATCATCGTAAGACTTCTTTGAGACTAGCTTCTAAGACACGAGCATGTATCTGTGGATTTTTTTCGCGACTGATGCCGTACAAGGCACGAATCATTTGACGGGAAGATGAGACTGAAGGGACGTCATGTTGACACTGTGTGAGACAGAGCCAAAGTGACCGAGGTTTTTATAGACTTTTTTTGCTGTTGTTAAGTCGACGGGGACGTGTACACGACAGGCCCTCCGTCTTGGCACCAGTGGTGAAACAGATGGGTACGAAATCGCAAATAATCGGGGGTGGTGGGTTTTAAATCCACGAGTAAATAGGCGTGTGGGTTTTGAGTGGCATCGTCGAACGCGTTCCTAACTGTTTGGCTAAGACTTGCACTTGCGATTTATCTCTAGGCCTTTTAAACAACACCACGTAATGAGCACTGAGACTGATGGTGCGATCGGCATTACTTTGTTGAAACAAATTTTGAGCGATGTAAATGACACTAGCATTACGATGATGCCCTTTGTGCGTAAACCACATTTTAATTTCTTCTTCGTCTTCTCCTCACATGTCGTCGAAGATGACTAGATGTATTTGACTGGGGTCAGACACGATCCCGTCGTCTTCTCCTGGAATGCCTTCCACAAACACGATGGAATCGCCTTGACTTTCTCGCGGGAGACTGTTCTTTGATTGCCACTCTTTGTAACACCACACGATCCGTTGAGGTGGACGATTGATCAAATGATGTTTATGTTCGATGAAACGTTTGACAAATTCGGTTTTGCCTGAACCGCTGGGTCCAGCAATTAACATGTTAAAGGGATGGCGAAGATACAAGGCCTCCCAAATGGCACGATCAAGTTTTCGTCAATGACTTTGACAGTGGAGAAAGAGAGAGCAGAGATAGCCATAGTGTAGGGAATGTCACTTTTGACACGAAGACAGACAAGACAAAAGATTTTATATCTTTTTCAGGACACGTTTATTGCAATCTTTAAATGTGAACAACAGGAAAGACAAAAATACATAAAAGCCAAATGGTTAAGTACATGGATAAAATACACATCAAAACGATTAAAGTGGAATATAAACAAGTCACTGTACAACATGTTTGGTAATCAAGGTGTGGTGTCCTAGGGACTGTTTGTAATGTTCTTAGAGTCTCTACACTTGGCACAGTCACACAGAGGTCCTCCAGGAATGGCCTTTCGCGGATGTCGATGACAGTTCTGTCCTGGAGGGAGTGGTTTTCCTCGGTGACGGGTTCTTCTTCTGGTACTGTCACTAACACAGTTTTTAAAGTTACTTTTTTCACTGAATGTTTGAATTTATCACAAATCTTGGGCATAGTGTGCCACATCTTTTGTTCAAGCCTCGAAGCCCAAACTTTTCCAGTCACGTACATCTTTCCAGTGAGGGTCTAAGTCACAAGCTACGCACACATCGTCGTAAACATCTTCAGTGCCTAAAAGTTGATGAATCTTGTTTTCCTGTAGAGGTCGAGAAGTATCGAGATGAAAGCGCAAGGCTTTTAACAGAATGAGTTTCTCGTGTACATTTAAAGGGACCACTTTCATATTTTGAGTGGTATGTACCTTTTGTAGAGTCCACAAGGAATAGGCTGGTAAACGAAATCCCAGACACCATACGACGACCCCAATTCAATGGACACAGTTCTCAAAATAAGTGTTGGTAATCCTCCACAGTCTGAATACTGTCATTGATTTCCTTCCACGGAATCTTGTTGTATCACGAATGATAAAGGTCGTGGCATGGTAACCAGCTTTTATGCCCTCTTTTTTGTCGGAGGTAATAAGTGTTCTTTTTGCATAGAGCTAATAGTACTCCAGTAGCGAATCCAAATTTTGTAGTCATTGGTTCATACACTACACCCCGCTCAGAATTTTTCTCTACAGACAAAATTTGGTAGCGTAAAAGATTTTGGTAATCCTCTAACTCTTCCTCTGGAATTCGTTGTAGTATGGCCACCTTGTAAGTAGAAGGATGAGTAGCAACCAAAGTCTTCTGGTCCTCATCCAGTTGAACAATGTCTAACCACTGGAACACTTTCACATCAATCAGTCCTCTTACCAGTGTTTCCAACATTGGTGACGTAACGGATGCAATTGTTCTTTGCGTTTCACTTGTATTTTGACAAACTCTCGATAAATGCGTTCTCTCAACTCCACAGGCAAACCACGAATGTTCTCTTGTAAAGTATCCATCCAGAGATTACTAGGGTCCCACTAAAGGTAGGTAGTGACAGTGCGGAGACCATCGTGCATGTTCCAGGCAAGCAGAATCTTTCTGCTCCCACTGGTGAAGTGACACATCGCAACTGAAGCACATGACTTTATCCCCTTCGCCCAAGTAGATAAATCCGGCTCTGGCTAATTCTTCGGGGGTAGCTCCTCCCAGATATTTTGACCATTTTCCTTGGAAGGTTGGGAATCGACTTTCAAAGTCGCAGTATTCAGGCAAACGCACAGGGAACGAATATTCTTCTTTCATAGGTTCATTTCGATGAGGGTACGGTGACATCCGTAGGAGTTTGTTCAGGGTTGGATGACACCCATAGGGTGGTAGACGCATGGTTTCGCGTGGAGGATGACATTGACCATGAAAACCAGTAAAGTGAAAAGGTGTACGATAACGAGTGGCATCGCTTTCGCATCCGTCAGGTTTGACACGCACAGCATCACTTTTCATGGTAGGTATGGTAGTAGTAGTCATAGCAAAGTTCCAATGATGTCGTACTGAATCGCTGGGGTCACAGCGTACGGCATCCCTGCAATCGCAAGGCACAGCATCGCATTCGAGTTTGCTCTCTCTTGATACTTGCTGTTTGAAAGGATTCATCTTTCTCGCTTGGTGTTGGTAGTTACAATGAACTATCGGTCTTTGACGTTGTCCCTTTTTACATGCTGATGAATATCGACGTGAAAGTACGGTAAAGTGAAGGGGTTGGGAAGTCTCACTCGCTTCTGGTACACGATTTGATAGACTTTTTCCAAAGTTCGACTGACGATTTGGTATGTGGCTAAACGTACAATCTGGTGAGGTTGTTTGGTGGTCACTTTAAGATCTCGATCCTCTCCAGACTGCAAGGCTTCTTTCAATACCACAAAGTTCACCACTTGACTGACGCGATAGTTGAGAGTCAATCCTTTCACTTTACATTCTGTGCGCACTTCTCCTTGATGGTTCCGGTATTCGTAGGCGTAATTCTTGGGACCGCCACTAGCAAAACTTAGAATCTTGTCGTCGGGGTGCTCGTCCGTCCAGGCTCCTAAACGGTCTCATCCAATGACAGGGTGATGTTGACCCATGCGATCGATGTAGATGCAACTGTCCATGTCAAAATACAGCACACGATCTCCTAACAGTTCTAAAGCTTCTTACAATTTTAAGCGAGCATGGGTTGTCACGTAAGCCGCAATGATGACATTTCCAAATTCGTCGGCTTGTACAAAGTCTAGTTCTTCTTCGTAATTGACCAGGATCAAGTCCTCAAGAACAACGTCCACGTGTTTCATGTATTTGCTTTTGTCGTGAATCATCTGGAAGTAGCGGGAAGGTTCTGTCAAATACTCCGTCTTGGGTAAACACGGTCGTTGTGCCATTTTGCCCCACAAACAATTCAACATCACTTAGCAAAAGATCGCCTTCCTTCGTTTTTCTCGACGTGGTTTAAAGTGTTGCCTTCCTGCTCCTAGTATTTCTCTTTGAATTTCTTTTGGTCTTTGGGAGTGTGGCACCAGGAAGGATAGACGCTGGGTTCTTGTTTCATTTTCAAAAAGGCATCCACGTAGTCTGCGAAAATGTCTTTCTGAGTTTGGTTGCCTTTGTGGTACTGTTCTGTCTTGGGAAAGTGTAAATTTCGTACACTTCTAACAGTTGGTATCCCAGGTCCAGACCTTTAAACAGTTCCACGCTGACCCACGTTCCTGTCAAGGCGCGTTCTTCCTGGGTGTGCTGACAAGGTTGGTCTTGGTTGCACGTTTCGGCACAAGTACGGCACAAGGGAAACATCATTTTTTCTTGGCAATGGTTGGGTAAAACGGGATGGTACAAGTCCGTGGGAGGCAAGACTTTGCATTTAATCAATCCTTTGTATTGTCGAATGTTATCCATGTCGATGTGTTCCGTCAGCAATTGCGGATGCCCTACGGGAAAACGACAATAATTGCACACGTACGGATACAGCTAACACACGTCCAAGTACTTGATTTCTTCTCCTTTCTCCTCGTCGGCTTGGTACAGCAAACAGGTGGCATTCGTCCGTCCTCCGTACAAGCTGTCCCGCAGGTTCAGTGGGTCCACCAACTTGGAACTATTCACGATGCGTTTAAACTCGGGATCGGTTTTCAAACGGTGATCGTACTCGTGTTCCCACATTTCCACCACTTGGTATCCTTGCTGTTCTAACTTTAAGCGCCGATGACAGGTGACCTGGTACAAAGCTTCTATGGTACGTTGCAAAAACTGATATTTTGTGTCACGTTGAGGGTAGCAGATCGGACATCCGTGAAATGAGCACCCGTTAAACTTGTACACGATCTGAGGGTTTTCTAAGTCCCAGCCATCTACTGAATACCTTCCGATGGTCTTTTCCCCTCCTCCGTTGCGGGCGTGTTGGATCCATTTGTCTTCCTTGTCGCCTAAGTTATGTAACCAGCGTAGGGCTTTGACCGAGTATTGATGTTTGACAAAGTTGGTCCTTTGAGGGTTTATGACAGCCAG
>JAECUM010061214.1:0-15902 GCA_016617855.1 Megalonaias nervosa
CGTCCTAAAGTGACTTTGAACGGAGCCAAAATCATTTCCATGCAAGTGGGACAAGTGCAGTTTAAAGATTCGATGAGTTACTTGGCCATGCCTTTGAGTCGAATGCCTAAAACGTCTGGAATGACAGAAATGGCCAAAGGCTATTTTCCGCACTTTTTCAATACCGAAGCCAATCAACACGCCGTTTTACCCCATTTGCCCGAGGATCACTACTACGACTCCGACAACATGCGCACCGAACAACGAGAAGCTTTCTACGCTTCGTACCAGACTCACGTCTCGGACCCTTTCGACTTTCAGGAAGAAATGTTAAAGTATTTGTCATTCCGACGGGAAGAATTTACGGCGTTGCTGTGGAAAATTTCGAGAACTATTCATGGAGCACGAGGGATCGATCCCTTGAAACAATCCTGCACCATTGCCAACGCGTATATCTTAGTGTACCATCAGCGATTCATGCCCGAAAACACCCTGGCTGCCATAAGCCCTCTAACGACGAACTTTGTTAAACGTCAATATTCGGTCAAGGCCCTACGCTGGCTACATTACTTGTGCGACAATGAAGACAAATGGATCCAACACGCCCGTAACGGAGGAGGCGAAAAGACTATCGGAATGTATTCAGTGGATGGTTGGGACTTAGAAAACCCCAAGATCGCGTACGAGTTTAACTGATGCTTATTTCACGGATGTCCCATCTGTTACCCTCAACGTGGCACTAAAAATCAGTTTTTACAACGGACTATAGAAGACTTGTACCAGGCCACTTGTCAGCAGCGCTTGAAGTTAGAACAGCAAGGATACCAAGTAGTGGAAATGTGGGATCACGAGTCCGGTCACCGTTTGTAAACCGATTCCGTGGACCCACTGAACCCGAGGGACAGTTTGTACGGAGGACGGACGAATGCCACCTGTTTGCTGTACCAAGCCGACGAGGAGAAAGGAGAAGAAATCAAATATAATAAAACTGATGTTTCCCATGTGCCGTACTTATGCCGAAACGTGCAACCAAGACCGACCTTGTCAGCACACACAGGAAGAACGTGCCTTGACAGGAACGTGGGTCAGAGTGGAATTGTTCAAAGCTCTGGACTTGGGATACCGACTGTTTGAAGTGTACGATGTTTACCACTTTCCCAAGACAGAAAAATACCACAAGGGCGACGAGACTCAGAAAGGCATTTTCGCTGACTACGTGGATGCGAGCGGCTATCCTTCCTCGTGCCAGACTCCCGAAGACCAGGAGAAATTCAAAGAGAAATACTGGGAACAGGAAGGCATCACTTTAGACCACATCGAGAAAAACGAAGGAAGGCGATCGTTTGCCAAAGTGATGTTGAATTGCTTGTGGGGCAAATTGGTAAAACGGCCGTGTTTACCAAAGACGGAGTATTTGACAGAACCTTCCCGCTACTTCCAGATGATTCACGATAAAACCAAATACATGAAACACGTGAACGTCGTTCGCGAGGACTTGATCTTAGTCAGTTACGAAGAAGAACTGGACTTTGTAGAAGCCGACGAATTTGGAAATGTCATCATTGCGGCCTACGTGGCAGTCCATGCTAGCTTAAAATTGTACGAAGCTTTAGAACTGTTAGGAAATCGTGTTCTGTATTTTGACGCGGACAGTTGCATTTACATCGATCGCCTCTGTCACTGTCACCCTGTCGTCGAAGGAGGCCGTTTAGGAGCCTGGATGGACGAGCATCCCGACGACAAGATTCTAAGTTTTGCTACTGGCGATCCTAAAAATTACGACTACGAATACCGTGACGCACAAGCAGAAGTTCACACCGAGTGTAAAGTAAAAGGATTGACTCTCAATTATCACACCGGTCGACTGGTGAACTTTGGGGTATTGAAAGAAACTTTGCAGTCTGGACAGAATCGAGATTTTAAAGTGACCACCTACGAACCTCACAAGATTGTACGTTTACCCGCACACTAAACTGTCAGTCGACCCTTGGAAAAAGTCTATCAAATCGTGTACCAGAAGCGAGTACGGCTTCCCAATCACTTCATTTTACCGTACGGAGACGTCGATATAGGACAGTATATAAAAAGTGACAACGTGCAAGACCGATAGTTCATTTGTAACTACCAACACCAAGCGAGAAAGACGAATGCTAACGAACAGACCACACCAGTCCGGTGATTCTCAAGTGGAGTGCGATGCTGTGTATTGCGATTGCAGGGATGCCGTACACTGTGACCTCAGCGATTCAGTATCACATCATGGGAACTTTGCTGTGACTACTACTACCATACCTACCATGGAAAGTGATGCTGTACTTGTCAAACCTGACGGATGCGAAGCGATGACACTCGTTATCGTACACCTTTTCACTTTACTGGTGTTCATGGTGGATGTCATCAACCACGTCAAACTATGCGGCTACCACCCAACGGATGTCATTCAACGGATTTCACCGTACCCTCATCGAAATTAACCTGTGAAAGACGAATATTTGTTCCCTGCGCGTTTCCCTGAATACTGAGACTTTGAAAGTCGATTCCAAACCTTCCGAGGAAAATGGCCAAAATATCTTGGAGGACCTACCTATGAAGAATTAGCCAGTTCCGGATTTATCTACTTGGGCGAAGGGGATAAAGTCAAGTGCTTCAGTTGCGTTGTGTCACTTCACGAGTGGGAGCAGAAAGATTCCACTTACCTGGAACATGCTCGATGATCTCCGGATTGTCACTACGTACCTTTAGTGGGGCCTAGTCATTGAAGTGGCATACCATGTCGTTTAAGAAACCAGCTTGGCTAGGAGGCAAACGTTGGACAACACCTAGACAAGTATTTAAACCCCATTAAAAAATAATATTCAAAGATTACCAAACGAATTGCAAGAGATGATCTACAAGGACGTTTGACAGGGTCTTGTCAGAGCAAAATCTCAATTGGTGACTGAGGAACTTTTATGTCGAGAAATTCACAAGAGGAAATTATCAAAAGTCAACAATCAAGTCAGATTTCTCTAGATCAAGTGTGCGTTCATCCGATGATTCCACTTTAGACCGTTTACATTAGGAGATTTTATTACCATTCTTGTCCGTTTCCTGGAATGGCAGTGGTCAGAAATTATTCACTACGTCCGTTACTTCCGCTCTAGGAGAAGTTTTTGACTGACATGTTCATGGATACTTTACAAGAGAACATTTGTGGTTTGCCTGTGGAGTTGAGAGAACGCATTTACCGAGAGCTGGTCAAAATAAAAGTGAAACGCAAAGAACAATTGCATCCGTTACGTCACCAATGTTTGAACCACTGGTACCTGAATGCTATAAGAGGATTGATTCATGTGAAAGCGTTCCAGTGGTCAGACATTGTTCAACTGGACGAAGACCAGAAGACTTTAGTTGCTACTCATGCTTCTACTTACAAGGTGGCCATACTACAACGAATTCCAGAGGAAGAGTTAGAGAATTACCAAAATCTTTTACGCTACCAAATTTTTTCTGTAGAGGAAAAATTCTGTGCAGTGTGTAGTGTGTGAACTAGTGACTAAAAATTTTGGATTCGCTACTGGAGTATGATTATCTCTGTGCAAAAAGTACACCTATTACCTTCGACAAAAAGGAGGGTATAAAAACGGGCTACCATGCCACAACCTTTATCATTCGTGATGCAACAGATTCCGTGGAAGGAAATCAATGACAGTATTCAAACGGTGGAGGATTACCAACACTTATTACGAGAACTGTGCCCATTGAATTGGGGTCGACATGTGGTGTGTGTCTTAGTGAATTGCTTTCTGGGATTTCGTTTACCAGCCGATTCCATGTGGACTCTTTACGAACAGTACATACCACCCAAAAAGCATGAAAGTGGTCCCTTTAAATGTACAGGAGAGACTCATTCTGTTAAAGGCTTTGCGCTTTCATCTCGATACTTCTCGACCTCTACGGGAAAAAAAGATTCGTCATCTTTTAGATACTGAAGATGTGTACGACGATGTGTGTGTAATTTGTGACTTACACCCTCACTGGAAAGATGTTCGTGACTGGAAAAGTTTGGGCTTCGAGGCTTGGACAAAAAAAGTGGCACACTATGCCCAAGATTTGTAATCCTAAATTCCAACTTTCATTGAAAAAAGTAACTTTTAAGACTGTGTTAATGACAGTACCAGAAGAAGAACCCGTCACCGAAGAAAACCACTCCCTTCAAGACAGGACCGTCATCTACATCCCCGAAAGGCCATTCCAGGAGGATCCCTGTGTGACTGTGCCAAGTGTAGAGACTCTAAGAACATTAGACACTGTCCCTAGGACACCACATCTTGGTCACAAAACATGTTGCACAAAGACTTGTTTATATTCCACTTTGATTGTTTTGACATGTCTTTTATCCATGTACTGAACCATTTTGCTTTTACGTATTTTGGTGTTTCGTGTTGTTCACATTTAAAGATTGCAATAAACGTGTCCTGAATAAAGTATAAAAACTCCTGTCTTATCTGTCTTCGTGTCAAAAGTGACATTCCCTACACTACTATGACTACCTCTGCGGTCTCTGCTCCCTCCTCCTCTACTTTCAAAGTCATCGACAAAAAACTTAGATCGTGCCAGTTGGCAGGCCTTGTATCTTCGCCATCCCTTTAACATGTTAATTGCCGGAACCAGTGGTTCAGGGAAAACCGAATTTGTCAAACGTTTGATCGAACATAAACATTTGATCGATCGTCGACCTCAACGGATCGTGTGGTGTTGCAAAGAGTGGCAATCGGCGTACCGCCTTATGCGAGAAAGTCAAGGCGATTCTATCGTGTTTGTGGAAGGTATTCCTGGCGAAGACGACGGGATCGTGTCTGACCCCAGTCAAACCCATCTGGTAATCTTCGACGACATGTTAGGAGAAGGCGAAGAAGAAATTAAACTCTGGTTTACGCGCAAAGGGCATCATCGTAATGCCAGTGTCATTTACATCACCCAAAATTTGTTTCAACAAAGTAAAGCCCATCGCACCATCAGTCTCAATGCTCATTACGTGGTCTTGTTTAAAAGCCCTAGAGATAAATCGCAAGTGCAAGTCTTAGCCAAATAGTTAGCAACGCCTTGGCTGACTCACGCGTACGACGATGCCACTCAAACTGCACACGCCTATTTACTCGTGGATTTAAAACCCACCACCCCCGATTATTTGCGATTTCGCACCAATCTGTTTCACCACTGGTGCCAAAACGGAGGGCCTGTTGTGTACACGTCCCCGTCGTCGACTTAACAACAACAACAACCAAAAAAGTCTATTAAAACCTCGGTCACTTTGGGTTTGTCTCACACAGCGTCAACATGACGTCCCTTCAGTCTCATCTTCCCGTCAAATTGACTCGTGCCTTGTACGGCATCAGTCGCAAAAAAAATCCACAAATACGTGCTCGTGTCTTAGAAGCTAGTCTCAAAGAAGTCTTACGATGGTTAACGGTGGCAGCACGTTAATTATTGCAAGGCATCATTCACATTCCACATCAAACCAAACGCTTTCTTGAGAGAAACAAAGTAGCCTTGACGCAACTGGCCGATCCTCGCATCGACACTCAAACTGAAAAAGAAATCGTTTTGAAACCTGGAGGTAGCGGTTCTCTAGGACGTGTCATCATTCGCTGCCTCTTAAAATGTAATCCTAATGCTCCCAAAGTTCTCCCCAAGAAGAAGCCACTCCCCCAACGTACCCAGAAGAAAAAAGAGCAACGGTGTCAAGACCATGTCACAGCCTCAGAAAAAGAAAAGTCCCCAGAAAGGCCCACAGAAAACAGCTTCTACCCGCAAGAGAGGCACTGCAGCCAGGACACAACCTTACATTCGCAAACCACGACCTACCGCAACGGTGACCGTGACCCCAATAGCCTCAGGTTCTTCCACTTCTCCGCTGCTGGCGATGCCAGCCAAACCGAATTTGATACATGTTCTTCCTAATTTCATGAAAAATTGGAAACCCGCGTCTCCAAAAACATCTCCTCCAGCGGTGACACCCTCTTCCTCTTTAGCGGCAGTGGCCACTGCTCACAAAGTTCCTGCCCCCAAAATCAAAGTCCAAGAGAGATGGGGCATGTTACAGAGTTTACTGGATTTGTCCAATCAAGAACTGTCCCGATTTAGTCCGTTGCGAACTCCTCAACGTCGAGTGATGCCTGTCATCAAGTTGATACTACGTAAAGACAATCAGTGGCGACGCATTCCAGTATAAAAAAGAACTGAGGTAAACGATGGAGTACAGTGTTTTGTGCTCCTGAACGCCCAAACGTGTCCCCTCTAAGAAGTGCACACCGTCACAATCGTCGTTCTTCTGTCTACAAAGGAAAAGGAAAAAGAAAAGGACAGTTTCGTCATCCGAGAAAACGCTTAGCCAAGCATTGGCGTCTACCCCTGAAAAGCCAAACATTGGGACGTGTTGTCCGTCCAGTCCAAAGCTTCTTCACCCATGCGAAAACAACTCATTCAAACCGCATGCAAAGACGTCATCGATACCGTTTGCGAATGTTGTCTGAATGTCTTGAAAGAACGATACCCTTGTCTAAACATGATAAAGAATGCTTAGCCAAACATCGACACGTTCATCGTCAAATGGTCCAAAAGAAAATACCCATCCGTCAAAAGAAACAGATTTTGGTACAACGCGGAGGATTTTTGCCCTTTTTGCCTATGTTGTTAGCACCCTTGCTGAAAGGAGTATTAGGAACAACGATTATGGGACTCATGCAGGGAGCTGCTTCACAAGGAATGGGTCAAAGATAAAAAGGTACAAGAAGATAAAAAAGGAGGACTCTGGAGTCAAAAGATCCCAGCCGTAACCATTGAAATCTGATGGAAGGACGAAAACTGGCTTTAGTGCCTTGCAAAGGATGGATGGAATTCCATCGTTGTCAAGAACAACGGACCCCGAATTTACCTCCCAGTCCTCATTTGACCGAGATGTCCCAGTTACAGCACGAATTGCAATCGCTAATGGATCTCAGCGATTTGTCAGAAACGGAAAAATCGCAAAGGTGCGCAACGACTGCAACTCTTTCACCAGAAAGCTTTAGGCGAAACAGCTCTGCCAACTCTGAAAGATTTTAAGACCCTGATGAAAAATCTATCACCACCGCCATCACCACCCCCAGCGGTCAAGACAGACTCAGTCGCACGGATGTCTGAGGAAGAAGAGGCACGAGAAGTCTTTCAAACACCGTCAGCAGCTCCCATCCCTAGTAAGATTGCAGCGTCCTTGTTGACCCCTTCCCAAACACCCCAACGAGAAGAACTTAAAGCTTGGGTTAAAAGATGATGTCCACTCCTCTTTCGACAGAAGTCAAAAAGAAAGAAGAGAAACCAGAAGTGAAAAAAGAAAAGAAGACCAAAGCCATTCCATTACCGCCAACACCACCACCACTACCACCACTACCTTTGACTTCTACACCCGTGGCACATCGGACACGTAAAGCCGTTCCTAAATTACTCCCTCACCCCATCCAGAGCAGCATCAGCGATGAGTGGATAACTTATTAAAAAATGGAGAAGGTGTTAGCCAGCATTTACTGCGATCCATCCCATCCTGCAAGTTACGGAGGAGTTCAGAAATTGTATCGTGCTGCCAAAACTCGACTCAAAAGTGTCCGTTTACCTCAAGTAAAAAGATGGTTACAAGAACAAGCCACGTACAGCTTACACAAACCCATTCGACGAAAATTATCCAGAAGTCGCACCCGAGTGGAGGGTATCGATCATCAATGGCAAGCCGATTTAGCCGATGTCTCTCATTTAGCCACCTACAATCGTGCTACAAATATTTGTTTTGTGTCATCGACGTCTTTTCCAAATTTGCTTGGGTCGTGCCATTGACTTCCAAATCGAGCAGTGAGTTAGTGCGAGCCTCAAACTGGTGTTGAAACAAAGCGGTCGTCACCCTCTTCGATGGCAAACCGACAAAGGCACCGAATTTCTGAACCAAGCTTTCCAAAAAGAATTGAAGAAACGTGACATTCATTTTATCACCACCTAGAATCCCGAAGCCAGAGCCAGCATCGTTGAACGTTTTCAACGTACCTTGAAAGAACGGATGTGGAAATATTTTACGCATCAACACACTCTCAAGTACATCGACGTCTTACCGCACCTAGTCCAGTCGTACAACCAATCTTACCATCGGGGCATCGGACGTGCCCCCCAAGAAGTGACTCCCGACAACGAAGTGACAGTCTTCGAGCGCCTGTTTGGTATGCCCCCGATGGAGACTGTCCCCAAGAAAGGTGGAGTGTTGGCAGTAGGAGACTGGGTGCGCATTGGCAAAACCAAACGCACTTTCGACAAAGGTTACTTACCCAACTGGACTACCGAATTGTTTCGTGTCACTGAACGAGTGCGTGGCCGTCATCCCACCGTCTATAATTTGGAAGACATGAACGGGGAAGTGTTAAAAGGAACGTTTTACTTGCACGAGTTACAACGTGTGACCAAAAAAGAAGACGAAGTGTACGAGATCGAAAGCATTCTCGATCGAAGAACTCGTAAAGTGGGAAAACGTCGTGTCAAAGAAGTCAAAGTACATTGGAAAGGATATCCGCCTAGTTTTGACTCTTGGAGCGACGCTTCGCAAATCATCGACTATAAAATGAAGTGACCATCATGCCCTTCAACACAGCCTGAACCGCTACCACTACAGCGACCACCCCTTCATTCCGTTCTTCTCTGCAAGATCTACAAAAGCAACCATTGTAGGTGTGGTGTGGAGAATGTGTGCCTAAAACGCAAATCGTCTTTTTCTGCCAGATCTTTGTGGTGTATTGTGTTATCGGTGCTGCCTTTGCCAATTTGAGTTTTCAACAAGGAGACAAACAATTGTGGACCATTTTACTCAGCAGTTGCATCGGTTACCTTCTCCACAATCCTGGCCTGAAATACTCCTCTAACGGGAACATCGGGAGCCTTGCGTCCAACGTCAATCACCCTTCCAACAGTCACCATAACAATCACAACAATCCTCTTTTGGATACTCATCTAACTTCCAGCGACCCCTCGAACAGTAGAACTCTGGAATTATGAATAACCAATTTTTCTTAACGTTACCCAGTAACAGTTCCATGGAGGTGTTTCCCAATAACATCTTATGTTGTATCACGGCCAAATTACCTCAGGCCATCCAATTGGATCACGAGGCTCACTGGGAAGTGGCTTTAGTGGAAATGATTCACCCTACACAAATCAAACACATCAATGAAAATCAAAACACTTTTACGGTGAAGTTCATGACGAGCAAGTGCAACAAAACTTAGATGAACGTTTCACTGTAGGTGACTCTATGAAAACACAGGACCCTAAAACTAAACGATCCACTTATCAATTGAAAATTCCCCCATGGTATTATTTTAGTGGTCAACATTTGGTGAACACTCTTGCTGAGAGGTTCATTAACGTGTTTGGTAAAGTCTTGGAGAAAACCAGAAAAAGTGTCATGATCGATTACTACAAAATATCTCGTCGCCTACTCATCAAATTTTCAGAGGAAAAAGTATTGGCCATTATATTTTGTCCTGAATTGTATGACATTTTGGGTGGAGACCCTAAGTTGATCAAGATTGTAAGCGAAATACCAGCCGTGACCAGTAACTCGGATTTTGCGAGATCTTTTAGATTCCCTGTAGAAATGAACCAAGGACTGAATTTGATTTTTGTGTACTCCGATGTGGCGGAGTACAACGTGGTGGGACACACCTCCGTACCGTTACTGCGTGTCATTCCTTTCAAAGTGGATTCTGCCACGGCTGCTGACGAGGAAGGTGGAAACTCCTATCACGTTTACAGCGAATTTATACATCCTCACTATTTGCCCGTCAATAAGTCGTATTTCGACACTGTCAACATTACTATAAAAGGAGATTGGGACAAAATATTCCATTCACCAAAGGGAAAGTCACAGTGAAACTCCATTTTCGAAAACGATTACTCTAACGACTTGTAAGTCATGTATCCTGTGTACCAAAGAGTCGCTCGAGAACAAGGACATGTTTTAGGAGATATGCTGAAATCGGCCTTTCGTTCGGTGGCCCCCGTTTTGAAACCAATGGTGTTACGGAGATTGCACGCCTTGAAAGATGCCGCGTTGACGCAAGGCAAAGATTTTCTCCAAAATGTCATCATCGACAAAACCCCAAAGAAGCTTTCTTGAGAGCAGGCAAAAATGTCTTGCTTCAAACGGGCAAAGATATTTTGGGCCGACAAGAAACTCCTATAAATTCCCCGGACGCTGCCGAGTCAGACATTCCTGCTTCCCTGACGCCACAGCAAGGACAGGGCAGAAATAGACGTTGAAGGCACCCCTTCAGTGGACTTCACACCCCCAGAGCTAGAAAGACTACGAAAAGACGAACCGTCCGAGATTTGAACGTTTTTGATTATTTAAAAAAAATCACAGAGAGAAGGAAAGAAAATGATGCACCGAGAGCCTTGCGCCTGTTCCAAGTCGGAACTGGATCTGTTTGCCATGCCACCCACCATGATGACAAACTATTGATACAGTTTATTAACATTTGTGTGTTTTTTTATAGCCGGTACCTCCTAAGGCGCCCCTTATTTCGCTGTTTCGTCTCCACGAAATTCGGCTGGACTTCCTCAGTAGGTGGACTCTGTCTCCTAGAAATAAAATATCAATGAAGGGTTCATTTATAAAGAGTGGACGTAATGGCCCAAATGTAAACGTACGATATAATCTTACGGCATATGTTCTTTTAGACTTCCTTTATTTAATCACGAGTTTCTCGAAATCGGCTCGACGAATAGTCTTTAAACTTCATCTGCTGTTAGAAAGAGGCCTTATTTGGATACTGTAAAAGAGGCATTGAAATCAAAATCCTCTAAGTAAGGGTTCCATGAGAACAAACTATTCATACAGTTTAACCTTGAACCATATCTACCATCATAGGAACAATACAAGCCGTCTCCAGACAACGGAACCGGCCCTTCTCAGTTACTCTATTGTACAATTTACCAGTCACCCATCACAAATACTGCACATGGACTCACATAATCGTTCCATACAGTTAGGTTTTAACAGGGACTCCTCAGCTCCAGGGACACTTATGGGACTCTGACCTTAACTCACTATAAAATTAAACCATGCCATCCTGGAATCTCAACAAAACTGCAATCTGTGACGTTTGCACCTAGCAATTGGCTGTTTAGTCGGGCTGAGGACACCGACTTCCCAAAATCAAACAAGTGATCATTAAAATATATGAAATGCTTAAAGTGGAGAGCTATATGCAAATGGCGGATACTCCAAAATTTATTACAATACCAAAGATGGGTTTATGTAAAAGCTATATAAAGTTGGGACTTATTAGCCCAAATTTAAACGTAATATAAAGTCTTACGTCGTTTGTTATGCTCTACTTTATCTAGCCGAGAATTTCTCGAAATTAGCTCCACGTGTTTTCTTCCACTTTCCCATACTGTTAGTTAGACAATATCAAAGAGGCGTTGTAATCAAAATCCTCTTAGTAAAGGTTCAATTAGTGCACAATTTTGACACAACCTATAATATTTTAGTCTTGTTCATACCCGGTACCCATCGTTGTTACTTATCGACGTTATTCCTCAGGACTTCCTTTGTGGGTGGACTCCATCGCACAGAGATAAAATATCAGAGAAGGTCCATTGTCAGAACTCTTTAAAGAGGAAACATAGATCTAGGCCCATTTATATACATAAGGTATAATCTTCTGATCGCATGTGTTGTGCCCGACTTCTTTCATCTAACGCGAATACGTCGAAATCGTCTCGACGATTTTTCTTCTAAGGTTTTCTACTGTTGGGATCGGTCACTCTTTACGGACTTTCAAACAGGGGTTGAAAACAACCTTCTCTGAGTTAGCGTTCAAGCATTGCAAAGTGTGACTGCAATCTGTTTTCCGCTTGCATTAGACAAACACCGTCAGAAATGCTTTTGGGAGTCAAATACATCTCTGTTTAGAAGATATCCTACAATAAGAAATGTCAAAATCATGTTAGTGGTGAACTGTAAGGAACCAGATATGGACTGAAGAGGCAATCCGCTAATAGACTTTGTTACAACTATCATATATTAATCTCCGGATTCCAAGAAATCGGGTCTACGAATTTTCTTTCAACTTTTCCAACAGTTGGAAGAGATCCCTAACTAGATATTGTCGAAGAGGCGTTGAAATCAATATCTTATAGTTAGGGGTTCAATAATTACAGTCTTTTTCATCGATCCAAATTGTGCGTCTTTTTCATAACTGGTGCTCGTAGGTTGTCCCTTTTTGCGCTGATTCCTCTCGATGAGATTCGTCAGGACTTCCTTCGTGGCTCGACACTATCCCCTAGAGATAAAATGTCAGAGAAAGGTCCATGTCAAAACTCGTTAAAGAGGAAAGGTATTGGCCCACCTGTATAAGTAAGATATAATCTTTTTGCTGCATCTGTTGTACTCTCACCCCCTCCCTTTATGTAGCCCCAATTTCTGGAAATCGGTTAAACGAATTTTTTTTTTAATGACTTTGGCTTCTGTTGGAACAGATTCCTGAATAGAAACTGTCCATATGATTGCTCCTTTTCCCCCTAAGTTAATTACTTCAGCTCACCCTCCGATTGCTCCAGCTCACCCAACGATCTCTCCAAGCTCACCTTACAATTACTCCGGCTCATCCATTTTGAACGATTTGGCGTGCCATAGGACGCAGCAAAAGTCAGTTGGAGCTATATAAGGGTTGTAACGATGTATGAAAACCCACCCTCGCCTTATTTGTATTTTAATCTTAGGGACGGTTTATCGGTGACGGTTGTTACTTTCGTCAATGAAGGCTTTGATGCATCCATCCACTTAAACTTGCCTGGAAGGAGTCAGTGGGTGAAGAAGGTAGGTTATATTATTATTACGCTGCCAAATGGTCAGACTCGATATGTCCCTTGCTCTGATGGAATGCATGGAAACACGTTATTTATGACGTAATAATGGTTATCCATGTCTTACACCGGGCTTTAAATAGAGACCCAAACGCCTAACAACAAACAACAACATAGCAACAGTGATGGACGTTAAATTAAATTTAAAATAAATAAACCACTATACTAAAAGTTCATAAAATGAGAAATAAATCGAAGTTTTCTTAAGACATTCTTCTTTGTGTCCATAGTTTAAAACTGTAGACAAGAACATTTATGACGCGGCAAAGATTAAACGAAGATAAAAATAAATATATCAGATTTCAGACAACACACATATTATTATGTATGCATAATGAAGACTCCATCGATGCATGAAGCATTATGAAGTTCGTTAGGTACAGAAGTCAGCTTAAATGGATTAATGTTAACACCTTAATAGAGCTCTATATCTGAAATGAAGTTAATAACGATTCATTTCTCAATTTACGAGTAATATTGCACCTTTTATTTATAATTATTAAATGAGGACCAGTGCATTTTTCACCATGCCCTGCCTACCCCTGCAGGTTCGGCCATGTTGAACAGGACCATGAAGAATAGGGACGGTGTAGAAGAGGCTCTGTCTAGAGTAGGGCCATGTACAATAAGGCCGGAGTAGAATAGGGCCATGAGGAATTGAGCCGGTGTAGAATAGGTCATAAAAATAGGGCCGGTGTAGAACAGGACCATGTAAAATAGGGTCGGTGTAGAATAGGGCCATGAAAAATAGGGCCGGTGTAGAATAGGACCATGTAAAATATTGTCGGTGTAGAATAGGGCTATGAAAAATAGGGCCGGCGTAGAATAGGACCATGTAAATAAGTGTCGATGTCGAATAGGACCAGGTAAAGTAGGGCCGGTGCAGACTAGGGCCATATAGGATAAGACGGGTGTAGAACTGGGCTATGAAGATTAATAGGTCCATGTAAAACTGGGCCGGTGTAGAAAAGGGCCATGAAGAATAGGGCAGGTGTAGAATAGAATATCATCTATATAAATATTTCCTTTCCAAAACTATTGGTATTTGCCATATAATTGTTTTCACTTATATTCTGTCCTTGTTCATTTATCATATATGCGGAATCAATCGTCGACACCGTATGTTGTACAAGTTTTTCATCGTTGAATGCGAAATCAGTGATACGATCTCCTCCGGTGTGAAAATAAATGTGTACATAAATCAGTTTGTAAATGCTCTAATAATTTTTCTTTCAAGTGGTGATTGCTATTTCAGATTTTAGGAATAACTATTACTGTCCAAGCACCACATTTCCATCTGACCACGTACTACATTTGCACGTATTTTCGTTTGGCTGACAATTATGCTACTTACAATCTTGAGATGTAAAGAACATATCCAATTCTTTTCTAAAAGTGAACATTGCGAGAATCTGCAACGATTTGAAACTGTTTTTCTTAGCAAGATTCATAGATTTTGTCACACAGACGGTTAAATTTACAGGTAACTTTAGTTCGTCAATTATGTCAAGTTAGGCGAGTTGAGTGCTTTCGAAACATGCATCACTGATAACTACCGACATTGTCGAAGTTCAAGTGGGCGATTCTAGAATCTGTGTCATTCTGCATACAATTTTCGAGACATCCCTAGAATCTCTCTGCCTACATTTTTGACGATTAATACTTTGATGGCTCTTGGCCATTATCATGGGCACATTTGTAAGCATTGTTATTTTATAATGCTATGAATTCAGATGTTCAAAATCTGTCATTAGGTTGGATAAGATCCAAAGACGAGAAGCATATGTATGACTTGCATAAAGAATTCAATCAACGTCTGTACTCATATCCCTTACATCTTACGAATTACTTCTGTGTGTTCGTGTAAATGTCCGACTGAATTCTAATTTTCTTGGGGTTTTACATGACAGCTCTACACAATAAATTAGTTCCCTATTGCTAGGTTTCCCTTTGTAATATAAAAGTTTGGCACATGCCCATCTTCTGAAGGGCGTTAAAGTGGTACAATTCAATCTCCAAAAATATATTATTTCTATCTCCTCTGGCAGCTTGGAAGTCATCGTTGTACCATTTGTTGGACATGAACATTCAGTTTATGAATAGTCTTTCGTTCCGGGTCCATCGAGGTTGGCTGTATTATTTAAAATAGTTCCGGCACATTTACTCTCTCCATCTATTTCAAACTAATTTCAACATCATCTTTTTAAAATTTGATATATCTTTCTGGATTTTTCCATATTTATTTCAAATGCTCATGTAACCTTACTAAGTTACATTTGCTATCAAAACTTGTGCTTTAACAAAAAGAGAATTATTATTATTATTATTATTATTATTATTATTATTATTATTATTATTATACACGAACACAATTTCTTTCTCAACGATGATAACAATTTCCTAGGGATACTGAATGCTTCTAATATGAATATCTTATTTTCAGATACATCATGGCGGCTATTGAAATATCATCAGGAATGAAGGATTCGTAGCCTTTTCTATATATTCTGTAAAATCAGGTCACATTTTCTACACATTCTGGAAAACACACATCTGTAAAAACAGGTCACATTTTCTACACATTCTGGACAACACACATTCTGTAAAACAGGTCCCAATATACATATTCAGATCACATTTTCTACATACTCTGTAAAACAGGTCCCATTTCTGCATATTCTGTAAACATTTCCCAATTTCTAAACATTTAACAATTTGTTCCTCAAGTTTTTGAAAGTATTTCCAGAATTTTACTGATACTAGAGTCAGGTACGATAACGGAGGTGCTATGAAAGTGTGGAAGAAAAGAAATTTAAATAAACAGTAAATGTGAGGCTTTACAGTCAACTCATTTTACATGCACGTTGGTATTATTTCACAAAGTCATTGCACTTGACGTACGGTCGGTATAACTAATAACCGAACATTGCATGCTGCCAAGGGCCTTATGGAAATTCATATACCAGTCTCTCTCTCTCTCTCTCTCTCTCTCTCTC
>JAECUM010061215.1:0-21949 GCA_016617855.1 Megalonaias nervosa
CTGTTTCATGCTTTATAAATACACTCACCCGTATAACCTTTTATTTGCATGACTGATACTAGGACTCAATAGTCTTCAGCCGGTACAATCTGACACGTTTTTAAATACTAATTGATGTACTGTTTAATGGCCATTAAGTAAAATTGTGCTTTCCAGATACTTATTGATGTAAAGACCTTTACATGGGGGCAGATATTCAAGTGCGAGTAAGGCAAGATGAAGCATCCAGCTTATACACTGTTTGTGATTTTAGATTGTTTAGATTCTCAGCTATATAAAATTATCAATTTTTTCAAAAGTCAAATACTCCAATATTTCACAAACAGTCATCCATAATTACAGTAATGCATATTAAATGACATAGTTTGAAATATGTGCATCCACAGGACAAGAAATCAGTCTAAAGACTTCGTATGCTGCTTACCCTGTCGAGCGAAACATTGGTTAATATTGTCTCATAGTGCTCAATCATTTCATGTACTTACAATAGTTTTAAAAATAGACATTAATCATTTTATAGCCCGAGATTAATTAATATGTCAATTTTAATAGTCTGTTTTCATGTGTGCTTCTATTTAAATAGCTGCTTTTATGGGGTTGTTTTGACAAAGGGCGAACTGTTGTATAAGCCTTAGACTTGCGATACTCAATACCTTAATCTTAGGTTACTTAACATCCTTTTCCATTAACTCAAAACTAAGTGCTTGTGAAAAACGTCTTAGCTGTTTCTCCGGTCGTTTTTACTAATACTGAGTTTACGTCAAGGATCAGTAATATCTTGCCATAATGAAAAGCAATTTGTATTTTTCCACAAAACCGATTGCCTTATAAATTGGCTCCTAATCTATCTCCATAATCAGAATTTCTCTTCATTATTTGCTACATGGCTTCCCGTCGTTGTTCTGTGTGAGTTTTGTTTTCAACAGTTCCAAAATAGCCCTCATCAGCTTAGCAAAGAATTCTATTCGAGATGTTCCGACGAACGAGCGTTACAGAAAAACAGCCACTCATTTTCTTGAAGCAACATGATATTTTTATTTTCAAACAATTGCCATCACTTTAATTTGACAACCATAGTTGGTCGATCCAATATATTTTATAAGTGAAAAGAAAGCAATTATATGTTCAGTTTTACAGACATTCACATGTTTATCAGTTGGACTCTGGTGTGCATTGTTATTATAGTTGTAAATCTGCAGTCAGATAAATAGATAATCAAAGGTGGACACAGAAATATAAATAAGCATTTATGTCATTCGGATAACACAAAAACAAAAATGGAAAAGTATAACTTACCAGAACCTGTGCCATTTAAACTCTAAATTAGGTTTGTCCTCGTAGGTGTATCCACTGATGACCGTGTGGATTAGAAGGTTGTGTTAAACAGATGTGCTCGGAAGCGGTCTCAAACTCGTATGGCTATTGTTGTACTGTTAATTTGCAAAAGGCCTTATTTAATATTTGGGTACCAAGATCATCGTCAAAAATTCACAGTTCTTCATAATACTTTTTCAAATTTCTCCATATAACTCGATATATCAGTTAGGATGCCTGAAGAAGAAAAGAAAAGGAACAAAGAAAGAAACAGACAAACAAATAAATAAATGTTCTACGTCGAAAATATCATGCCTCGCATCCCAAAGACATGGCTAGATGAGTGTTCTGACATTTACTAGAATAAAGGTCCCACAACCAACGAAAGTCAATGGATGTTGACCTACACTCATTTGACAAACACGTAAAAATCAAAACTAATTTAGCACAAGCGATGCGGGCTATAGAAATAATATATTATTTATTTTACTTCATTTTGTCCTGGAGACTAGAGCTTCAAATCCAGAATATGTCTATCCAAAAGCTATGAATTCTTGACGTGAAATTTGGTAAATTTGAATGTACAGAATTAGCTAAGCTAACAGCCTGAAAATCGCTGAAAATAATCACTGAACTCTTCATATAATTGACTTGCAAACAAAGGTTAAACTGACAATTAGATTGACTGGAAAATATTAAGTTTATATCTTACAATTCCTGAATTTCTGTTCAAAAGAAGGAGAGTGGTGTCCTCTATGAAAATATGTAGTACCTTGCCAACACATATAAACTTCATTGCTGATTGACATTCTGTAAACGATGTTCAGATTGTTGTGATTTGAAACGTGACGTCTAAGGGCTTAAATAATACAATTAAATATATGTACTTTAGTTTAACTGAAAGAAACTTTGAAGCTACATGTCGGGAATCAAATATATTTGTTATGAAACAGACATTTCCAATCGTTATAAATTCAGCTCCGGCATGCCATGAAAACAATTTAAACGAAACATTGATTGAAAGATTTAATTTACCTTCCTGTCAGATAGACGGTTTGTCCTTTATCATCTTGCACTGTGTTTATGTTATTTTTGTATACCTTCTGTCCATCCGCATGTATGTTTATCTATCTGTCTGTCTGTATGTCTGTGTGTATGAAGAATGTATGTAAGTTTGTATGTATGTATGAATGTTTGTATGTATGTATATATGTATATGTTACAACTCTATGTTCTTTCAGTAATTAGCAGAAAGAAACAGAACCAACAAGTTTTGTAAACCTTAACAAATAATTTAATTCTCTAAGTTATAAAATAAAAATTTAAGAGGAACTTACAGTATTATGAATTAAATCCAAACTAATCCCACAAAGTTTTAACAATACAAAATAAACCTGAGTGTTCCGTATGAATTCCACGTTCTTGAACGTGCTGATATGCCAACAGTCTTGATTTATTATAATGGCATAGTTCAGAAATCCTTCAAATAAATTCACAATAGTCACAGAATAATATTTAGTCCAACTGTAATATGAGCAATGTGTAAATCCAATGAATAATCCAAACAAATGTTTCTATCAAAATATATCTAAACACAACATTAAACACATCTGCAGACTGATATTGAAACACACACAAAAAAATAAGAATGAATTAGTTGATCAACTCACGTCCTTATATATAAACACACGTGCCTACATCGCAATATTTTCCTACCTGACCCATGTCGCAATGCTTACTATGTGATATTTTCACAATACCTTACTTCGCAACAGAACCTACCTGACTCATTCATCCAATGGGAAATCACCCCAAACTTGCACACAGGTTCATTATTATCATTTATTTTAAAGCTTGCAAAACCAATATATAGATCATATGCAATCTACAGAGACGTCTAAGTGAAAACAAATACGTAACAGTACCAGCATGTATGTATGTATGTATATATGTATGTATGCATGTATGTATGTATGTGTGCATACATGCATGTATGTATGATGTAGGTTATGCATGCATGTATGTTATGTCTATTGACTTTTCTACCTAACTATCTACGCTTAATGCAAACATTACCTTCGGCCCCTCTCCCGTCGGAAAAAATACCGCAAACTCCGCAAAATGACCCCCCCCCCTTCCTTGTGGGTCTGTCGCATGGGATAGTCGTCCGTACTTCCCACCATTTAGGACAGCCCTAGCTATGTATATTAAAGTCAGAAGATTTTTCAGTTTGGCCATGTATCATATAGCTTTCTGGCAGTCTCTCTGTTGCTTTTCGGTATTATATCTACCAACCTCCCTATTTATCCATCTATTAGATGTCGGTCAGCTTATCGATCTAGATTTCAATCTATCCGTTATTCTTTCCAACCACCCGTCTTTTAGTCTCTTTGTGTGCCTATGTTTCTGTCTGTCTGTACTTATAGGTTTTTGGGTAAACCTAATGTTTGATTTGTAACATTTATACAACCACCTAAGGAAATGGCCGTTTAAAAATTATCCTGGCAATTTTAGGATGCTTTTAGTTCAATTCACCTCTATGTCATGCATATGCCATTCAGTGTAAGAAGCACGTGCGATACAAGGTGGTTTGATATTAATCTAAAGTGCCAGCAAAGTCACTCTTAAAGAGATTCATATTTTTCAAAATTGCCGGAATGCCAACGTTTAGCATACTTTTTTGAACTGATAATAAGAATATAAAATAACCTTACTGAGCAATATCTTTTTCTTTTTTTTTTTTTCTTCATTTTACTTTCGTTCAAATAACATAAATAAAATAATTACTAAAATCAATTTCATCAAGCGATTAGCAATGCGCAAGTCTAATAAACAGAAAGCTTTATTCGCATATTAATCATTATATCTGACGTCACTCTTCCTACGAAGCCTGTCCTCAAATCATCAACATGATTTAACAAAGAAACGAATAGGGTCATAAAACAAAGCATTAGTAGTTTGTATGTTTGGTCTAAATTTCATCCAATCAAATTGTCGGACTTAATACTAAGATTTAAATATAGCTTTATGCTGTTTTATGACATCCAGGCCTGGTCTGGAATTCATAAAACTTTTCACGTAAAAGACAAGAACGTTTACTCCAAACTGAGACTTTAAAAATCTGTGAAATCGATGAGATAAACATTCAAGTTTACGGTTATTAAGTCATAAAAATATACCACAGTTTAATTCAAACCTAAAAAATATTAGGAATTGAATTTAGTAAAAAGATTCTTTAGAAGTGTCAGGAATAATTTTGTGAAGGACGAGTTACAAAAAATAGACTAATCCGTATTTCAGCTATCGTTTTCTAGCTGAGCCAGTAAGGTTCAATGATAACATTAAAGTTGGAGATCACGGCATTTTCTATATACATCTGTACAATTGAAGAGTAAATACAATCTGGGATTTGAAATTCAACGAGCATTTCATTAGTTTTCATTTTTAAAAGAATGTATCCATGTGGAATAAAGTTGATTCAACAAGAGATTATTATGGGTAATATCGGAGTATTTCAGGATACAAAAAAAATATTATCATTACTTGTTGTCTTACGACTGTGTAATTCTATGTCAATTGCTCAACAAAAGAATGTTGTCAACGTATTTACCAAAGACACAAGATAAATGGAGACGTAAGATAGTTTAGATACGTATTTTGACTGGGAAAAATTATTTATTGATACATAAGTGTACAAAAGATATTAAACGGTTTAAATTGTAAACTTTTCTTACATTTGTACACACAAATGTTCTCTAACACAAAATGAGAATAAAACAAAACAAGATATGTTCTTTTTGTGGCGACAAAGAAGAATCACTTTTTCATTTAGTACATGTTCCTACCATACCGTATATACTCGATTATTGGCCGAGTCTATCTGCAAACATCATAGATCCTGATCTTCCGTCGCATAATACGCCAGCAAATAAGGGTCTATGTTGTTTATTCTACTGATTACTCCTAACAAACTGCATAGACCCAGATCTGTCGGAGCATGATGAAACAGTAAATATGGGTTTGTCCATTTTGTAGTTGGATTTGAGTTATTAGATAGTATAAACGGTGGTCTAAACCATTTGGATATTATTATTTAGGTAGCTGAAAGATAATTTTAACGATAATACAGCACACATAATATTTAGAAATAAATAAGGATACTAATTCCGATGAAATTTCAAATTTGATTGGACTCTTACATAATTAAGTTGCACATTAATAATAAAGCACATGATATGCTATACAAGGCAGCCAGTATGTTTAGAGGAAGAATCCCGAAGACCCCGGGAAGCTAATGGGAAGGTTCGTCACATACCTACGTTTACCAAGCCTACACTTGAACCCACGCGGACAGAGGAAAGATATGAGTGATTTGTAAAGGCAAGCTCGTGTGTGTGTGTGTGTGTGTGTGTGTGTGTGTGTGTGTGTGTGTGTGTGTGTGTGTGTGTGTGTGTGTGTGTGTGTGTGTGTGTGTGTGTGTTTACAACTTAGAAAAGTATATCTCTTATAAAAATTGTATTTGGGAAAAATTCAAACAAAGATATAAAGTTTATATAAACATAATTGATGTTTAATGTTTCCTATGAATCATTTGCATATGAGGGAATGCCTCCAGTTACGATTGATATCAGGGTTGAAAACACTTAAAAAGAATCTGTGGCGTAGCATAACCCTGCAACTACAAAACGGGAGAGGGGGAGAAAATTCAGTGGGGGCGCAAAATTCCCATCATACATTCAACATTTTTGGGGGAGGTAACAACATTAAGTTTTGAGGAAAGGTCCAAAACTTTCTTGTACGCCACTGATAAAAATAAATCAATTCTACTTAAAAACAACATTTTATGTATTGATTGTATAACATGAAAATAATCTCTTGCTCTCCCTCTCTCTCTTCTCGTCTGTTATCTATTTATCTGTCTCTGTGTGTGTATATATATATATATATAGAAGAGGAGTAAGTATATATATATATATATATATATATATATATATATATATATATATATATATATATATATATATATATATCTGACTAACCACAGTGCAAAACAGACGTGAAATCAACCCAAGAGCTTTTGGAACCTACTGATTTCCTTTTCAAGGACATAAATTCACAAAAGACAATTACACAAACGAATAAGAACAAAACACAAATACAAATTGCTTTGTTAGTTTCGAAACGTTAGACAACTTCCTATAAAAAGAATAAATATGCGTAAATTAAATGGTTCTTTCTTACTTTCCTGAAGAATATAGGAACAAATTTTATCAGCAGCGTCTTATAACCCCAACGTGAACTGTCGACCATTTTTTTTCTTCAGTTTTGCTGGCAGATTAGTCATGGAACAACCATGTATGTTGTAAGTTATGAATTAATAGGATGTGTATTACAAAACTTTTGAGGCAGCTAACAACAAATAGTTCATACTTAAACTTTTGTAATAAAAGTTATTTATTAATTTTCTTGATTCACATGAACGTTCTGACATGGCTAACTTAAATAACAGGGGCATTGGATACTTTATTTATGATACGAAAAGCTGTAAAATCTTCTTATGTATTAAATTCTTTATATTTTTTTATCTTGATTGCCAGCGAATTTTGTCCAGCACTACGCCAATAAAAACTTCACAAAGGACCCCAAGTAAGTAGGTCAGCAATGATATCTTTGTTCCATCCACAATTATATTTTTAGCATAGGTATAATATTTTGCTGAGTTATCGGTTTCCCCAAACTGGTAGCAGTCAAGTTCTAAAATAGTATTACATAATTTAGTTGGTACTAGGTAATAGCTTTAAAAACGCCGTTAAATAGATTTATATGCGTTTTCTTACATTCTAAATTTTATTTTCTAAAGAAAAATGGCGATTAAGACAATGGTTTGAAAAAGCGAATTAATGGCAGGTAAATGTGATTTTGGTAACATGCACATTCCTTATTATCATTGCACAGACAAATGACCGTTTGGACACTTCTTGATTTAAGCAGCTAGCTTTATGTATTTGCAGCCAGCGAATCCAATACTTTTTGGGGATTACCTATTTCTTGTGCTCCATTATGAGTTATGGGCGATTTCTGTCAGGATTACATCACTGAAGGTATGACTGAGGGAAAAGAAATGTTCCGCCACTGGGCTTCTGTCCATTTTATTGGTTAGCCAGTCTTTTCTGTGGAGATTGATTCTAATATTTAATTTCTGCGTTTCACCAACATGATGGGTGCTGCATACCACGTATCTAATGAGGTAGATCATATTTCTAGTTTTGCATGTTGTAGTATGGTTGTAAATAGGGAACTTTTACACTGTGACTGTGCTGGAAAATGTGTTTGTTTTCTTCAAGTTTTTGGACGTCTTTCATCTTTTATTTCTTCAAGGCTTCGACTTCTCATGCATTTTACTTTTAATTTGAGAGTTGCTTAAAATTTGACCTGAGTATCACGTTTCTCAAATGCCGAGGTCTACGGAATGCTACAAATGGTTTATGGGACTATTAAATAAATCGGTCTACATGTTTTAACGCAGCTCAATGTTTATGAATCATGTGACCTACACGTAGGATCTCAGGGTGAAACGGTGTTCCAAAGTTTCCTTTTCCTTGGATTTTAGGAGGTCGGCACTATTTAATTGCTTGGCTCTTTGTATCGCTTCCTCTCCTGTATCTTAGCTGTAGCGCCACTTTGTCGGATCTTGGGTTATCTCTCTGCACTCTAATCGAAAGTTATGTCATCAGAACAAATTCTCCTAGTTCTAAGCGATTGACACAGATAATGTCATGTCAATAATAATAATGCAAAAAGCATTTGTCTTTGAATAAATCTTTGTATAATTGTAAATCAATGTGTCAATTTATAATAAAGCATAACGAATGCGCGCTTTAACATATTCCGCTTGGTTATATGAGTACGTTTATAGCATGTATTCATACATAAACCTTTAAAGATCTTAGATGTTGCAGATAAAATTTTATTTTGAAAAATATGTTTATCATCAGAAATAGTAACGATTTGCAAGTTATTGTACAATTGCAAAATACAATGCTTTGACGTTTTTAGGTATTCAGATATCAAAGTAGAAGAAATATTTCATTATCAAATGTCTTAGGAGACTTCTCAGTCAGTTATCGCTATTGACAGAACTATTTGAGAAGCAGATTGATGACCGTACTCCATATTGCTAAGCTGCAACAACAAATGTATATTTTCACAACTGTCTAAAGCGACAGTGTTTCCAGTCATGTCTTTTCTAATTCAAAGGTTGTACTGAAACGGTAATTGATCAGCTGGCACCTAAGCAAGTCTGGAGAACAAGAAATGAGTAGGGGAGGCCTACGAGAGATCAAGGTATTTATTTGGCTCAGTAAGAAATAGGGGGTAAGAAAACCACGAACTAATTAAAAAATTCAAGCAAACTCGCATGTTTCAGAAAACAAGACTAACAATTCCGCTAAATTTTAAGTGTCAACGTTGAATCCACTCATCAACGAAATAACTAATGAAAGCCACTAAAACAGGCGAAAAGGTCACTGTGGCTTACTTTCGAAGTGATCAAATAAATGCACTTACTATGGATATACTTACAAAGATTCTTCGCTGTTTAAGCAACAACGTTAGAAGAATCGTACTCAGTGCAAAATCGTAACATGATAACGAGCCCATGCAAAGTAGGTCACGGTGATCTGATTGCAACTATTGTTCCTGTAACGATGAATGGGTACACACAGTACACAGCTTACTAGAAACCTACGACAGTAACGTCTTTGGAAAAGGTTGGCATAAGGTTTGCATCAGAGGCGAAAATTAGATAAACATATGTATAGACACGAATTTAAACAATGGCAGTTTACATTTCAAAACAAAAATTATGGACTCGAAAAACTGTTGACAGATTAATTTGTCGCGATAACAAACATTTTTTATTCTGATGATCGTCATCAGAAATAAAAGATCTCGTTATCGAGATTGGTTGATTGGTCTTGCATATTTGTTTCTAGTTGCAAGTATTATATAATGTAATAAATTTTGGAGGTGCGCATTTGGTTATAGCGCCCCGTTTAAGGAATTCTTAGATTTGTGTGATTTTACTTCTTTGATTATTGGAATTCGGTGCAATGGAAATATTCCGTAGCCCGAAATAATTAGCCAATTATTAGGAGCAAACGTCACGGAGAGAAAGTGTAAGTGAGTTTCCATGATGCCATGGTCAGTGAGTAGCGAATTAGGCCCAAACCGCATGACTGTCCCTGTCATAATGTAGTCCTTAATAAAATCTAGTAGTGTACCTTGGTGTTGTGACTGCAGTGGCAGTATTTACGGTAGGAAACCGGTAAATTACACAATGGAATAAAATGAGAAGGGACTCTGCAGATACCGATTATGTCGCCGTGGTGGCAAATGTGATGTAGTTGTATTGGCGTCATGTGCCTTGGAACCATGGATTGACTGACCTAAGGTGGCGTAGTTAAAACAGTTTCCTGTGGTAGGGGATATTTGTAGAGTTTCTACGGCGTGAACTGCTGACGGTACGGAAAGTTGATGAAGGGAAACTATGCAAACGGGCGGTTGATATTTGGCATGTTGGGAAATCTGTGGTTTTACATTGATTAGAGTAAAATTTATGTATAGAGTGGACACGTCGGGCTTTCTAACTTACAACTGAAGTTGTATAGAAGTCTTTGGAAATTTGGGGTAAACTTATGACTTCTAGCGGGAATCGCGCCAGGGTTTGAAACCGCTCGGTCAAGCAAAGACCCCTGGCTTGTAACAATATTTCTAAAGAACAGTTGAATGGAATAAGACTGTCCCATACAAAAAAGGTTGTAATAATTGGATAGAGTCAGAGATTACACCTTTAATATAACAATAAAATTCGCAATTAGGAAGCATAGGAAAACAAAAATCATTAGATATGTGTCGAGAGCGTTCTTGCCATTAAAATTTACGTTCATGTTTGTAGTGAGCCTGATCCATTCTAGATTTTGTTTTCCATTCTATGATACTCAGCAAATGTATTTAAATTGTAATACGGTCGCTCAAACCACGATAAAAGAAAACAAGAAAACGAGAACGACAGTTCGAATTATAAAAGGAAACTGTTATGATCTATTTTCTAGTTATTTTGAAATATAACGTCAAAAGAATAAATTCGTACTACAACTGAGACTTTTTTTTAACCACAAAGGAATATTTTCTGAGCGATCAATAGTTTTATATTACACTAAATATGATTTGTGATGCATTTTGTCTGAAATATTAATTTTATTTTGAACACGATAAGCTGTTAACATTTGCGAATTGATGGGCATGGGACCAAGGTTAGATCAACCCCGTACCGAAAACAAAATATCAAATAACGATTAATTTCATCTTTTTGTGATGCCCAGTGACCGTTTATAATTTATAAACCATCAGACGACCTTTCCGTTGCACAAAATACAAAACCAGATCAAGATTATCCAACTGCTAGAGCAAATTTGACATTTCAATGGATATCTTCTATATAGGATGTAACACAAAAACTACTTTATTAGTCTGGTATCAAGGCGCCAACAATCATTATTCCCCGTTTTTCATATTTCGCAACCCTCCACATCTAATTGTCTTCAAAGTGGTGATCATTTAATTTGATAACATCAAGAATGTTCCTTCAAAAAACATTCTTCTATTATTCCAGTGGTGTTTTTATCATCAACCTCTCGTAACTACAAGCCATACCGTTAACATTTCTAAGGCGCATTCCATGTCACTTGAAATCATACAAAATGTAAAGAGATACTAATCAAGTTGAGGCTGTAATCCATACGCCGCATAAATTCGTACAAAATGTGTCCAGACTGGCAAAGCGATAAGATATTTTGCACGTATACATCTGTTGGCGAAATCTTCTCCCAATACACATTATGTTACATTTTAAAGATGAAGGAACTATAAAACAATTCCATAATGACGCTTGAGATTTATTATGACCATAATTATAATCTTCACAGCCGCTCGAAATGAGAACATCCTACTAAAATGTTCACTTCAAACAACCACTGCAGATAGCGACTAATTGATATGTTGGTTACATGAAAAACATCTTGATTCTGTTTTGAACTTTCGTTAGTAAAAATGTATATTCACTGTCCTCATTTATTATTCCACAGAATGACTTCTAAGTGCCATAGTCGTTCACGTTCAGTCTATATTCTTTTCAATCTGCATCTAGAGCTGTACATAGCCAAAACCTCACATCATATTATTTAACTTTGTAATTTATTTTTCAAGATTTAAAATCATTTTAGATTGTTCTTCCTAAATTTGTTTTATTTTAGACTTAGCTCAAAATACGTGTCTTGAAGTTGTCAGTTACTTCGTCTATATCTTATTCCGTCTTTAACAGTATGAACGAAATATTCAGACTCAATGAACTTTCATCATATTTTAGCTATGTAACTTTGATCGATGCGTATAGCCCACTCCATTTCGACCAAACGCACATGCATGACTTTTCTCGCAACAAAACCACTTCATTCCAACATTGCAATATAGCTAACTAATAATTTGTGGTTATTCTTCCATGCACCTTTTTAAATCCCCCCTTTCAACTGTGTTTCTATTTCACGTCGTCTTTTAATTATAATATTCTAGACAACTAATGGAATAAATTGTAAATACAGCATCGCTTTGTTTTGAAAATAGTTTAATTTTTCATCATATACATATTGAAGAAATAGATATTTATGCATCATTAACAAAACAAGTGCATCTGGTAGGAAAAAATTCGAATGTGTTGCATTAAAAACACATCATAAATGATGCACATGTTTAAGCCACTTTTAAAGTAAAATTTGAATTATTTCAGATGCGAATGACAACACAGATATGAAAAAATGCACGTCCGGAAAACCTTTTTTTGTGAAACCCATCCTCTGAAATAATTTTGTGTGCTACTTATGAAACACAACATATTTAGAACAAAATCCTTTTCTTTAGCCTTCAGCATGTATACCAGTACTTAATAAAGTACGATACTTACACCAGTGTTCAAAATGTATACCAGTGCTTAATAACGTACAATACATATACCAGTGTTCAAAATGTATACCAGTGCTTAATAAAGTACGATACATATATCAGTGTTCAAAATGTATACCAGTGCTTAATAAAGTATGATGTATATACCAGTGTTCAAAATGTATACCAGTGCTTAATAAAATACGATACATATACCAGTGTTCAAAATGTATACCAGTGCTTAATAAAGTACGATACATATACCAGTGTTCAAAATGTATACCAGTGCTTAATAAAGTACGATACTTATACCAGTGTTCAAAATGTGTACCAGTGCTTAATAATGTACGATACATATATCAGTGTTCAAAATGTATACCAGTGCTTAATAACGTACAATACATATATCAGTGTTCAAAATGTTTACCAGTGCTTAGCAATGTACAATACATGTATCAGTGTTCAAAATGTACAATACAATAATGTACAATACATATATCACTGTTTAAAATTTAGACCAGTGCTTAATAACGTAGAATACATATATCAGTGTTCAAAATGTATGCCAGTGCTTAATAATGTACAATACATATATCAGTATTCAAAATGTTTAATAGTGCTTAATAATGTACAATACATATATCGGTGTTCAAAATGTATACCAGTGCTTAATAATGTACAATACATATACTAGCTGACTGCATAGCCTAAAACATGTAAAATGAAATCGATCCCAAAATAGCTCTGATCGATTATCCTGCGACTCATCGCAGCATGTAAAAAAAAACCTTAACAAAAACCCCTAAAATACCAGAAGTAATCAAGAAGTTAACAAGAAGCGAAACATACTAACTACATTATTATTAAAAGTAACGAATGCCTCTTTAAAGAATATATCTTTCAGCACATATTGCATTCATCGCAACCAAGCACGAAATATTGAAAAAGCTTAAAACTCGAATTGAACCTGGAAACCAAACTGCATAACTCTCTCATAATCTATAAATAATTCAAGTTGTTCCAGGAACGACATCCATTATTTTTAGACCACAAATTAACGCTTGTCTACAATAGTTTTTGAATAACAAACGAATTTTGGTTTTGAAGAGACAATTCTTGGTACCGGATTCCTTCTGTAATATAATCAAAATAAATTAAACAAATTATTCTGTTCATTCAATCTCACAAACATTAGGACATAAATGAGTGACCCTGACCTACCTGGTTGAAACAAAGAAAGAACTCATGGAAAGTTAGGAGACGCCATGACCCTTCTCTCTCTCTCTCTCTCTCTCTCTCTCTCTCTCTCTCTCTCTCCATAAAAGTAGATTTTAATTATTCTCAACAAACTGGATATATTCTGAAAATGGTACACTAGAAGACTGGCCTTAAGCCTGAACATGCTTTCAAAATAGAAACATAGACACACTAAAATAGAAACATTGACACACTAGTTGAAACACAAGGCATTCTTTACTGAAACTCATCGTAGCTTCGAAGAGATATGACAGTACACAGGTTTGAGTCGATTTTGTTCGGTTCACGATCCTATTTTGAAGTCTCCATTTTCTAGTAATATTCTCATAAAAAATATCTTATCAACGTGGCAATTATATCAATGCAATTCATCCTAACTATTTAAATAATACACTTGACTTTTAACAAAAATGTGCGTGTAAGCGAGAATTATATTGAACATGAAATTAATGTTGAATACAGATATTCTATACTGTGCTTATGTACGCACTGATTCCTACATACAAATCTGCCTGTGTGTTGGTAGTTCTGTGGTTCTTTCAGGGGTCTTCCCGGGTTATTCCTTCAACAAATATTGTGGCCGCTATGTATAGCCTATCATGTGCTGGAAAATGACGTTCAGCCCCACAAAACTAAACAAATTGTGTATATCCAGAACAACAAAGTTCAAGCCACTGGGAAGGTATAAACTTCAACGGGAAATTTAGGATAGTCATTCTTTTCAGGACCATAACAGATAGTCATCGATATATCAATTCGATTGGAGGTGTTGGCGAATGTAGATACCGTGAATTATTTGTGGTTTTAATGCTTGACAAGTATAAATCGTATAGAAGGAAAAAAGAACATGTCAGTGGATATGCGTTGTTTTATTCCTATTGTCAAGCATTTCGTTTTCAGTGCAATTATATACATTCTGTTTTATTTATACGAAGCCGATAAATTGTTGAGGTCATCTTGACATTTGTAGTTTAATGGGGTTGACTAGTTTATCAAATGTGTGTGATGTGGAATCATCAGTGAAGAAATAGCGGTTAATGCGCACTTTATACAAATGTAAATCAGTGATTAGCAGTTAGAAAAGAGAAGGCCCTAATTTAGAAACTTATGGAACACCATTTAGCGTATACCAGAATAAGGAGTAACTTAACCCGTATTAACAACCTGTATTTTGTTAGCAAGCTTTGGTTTATACCAAGAAAATGAGTTTGAGAAAAACTTAAAAGCAATTTCAACGGTCAACTAACACGAATGCTTTCTTAAGAACACTGCTGTTCCAGTACCTATGCGGATTCAGTCAAATGTAGCCACTGGTTTATAAGTTTCGTCAATGACGGAAACCTGATTGTGACTTATAGAGTAAATTTTTTAACATTTTTTAATAGATGATTAATTACAAGTTTTCTCGATAATGTTTGAAGTTGCATCAGAACAGATTTATGCTGACATGGTGGGTCATTATTTTTATTTTCCTTACGAACTGTGAATATATTGGCTTATATCGATGAGTCAGAAAGTTTTCCGGAAGTGATACTGCTGTTAATGAAATTTTTCAAACGATTCAGAGTTTGACAGAGCCCAAAGTTTGAGAATTTTGTGATGAATGTCGTCTAGACTCGCCAATTTACTCCATGTTACCAGTAATATCAATAGTGACAGTTAAGGCAATTAGGGGGAGTTTAACAGCAACATGATCGAGTATACATTTAGTAAGAAAGTCAGTAAGTTTATAATCGACTATGTAAACTTGCAAATGACTGAGTGTTTGGAAAATATGAGTAAAAAGAGGTTCTGTTAATTTGCAATGTCGTGATCGTGAATATATCTAGTGCCTGCCATTGACTGTAATTTCGCATAAACTTCCAAGTACTGATTTCGCGGGAATTAATTGTCTGAGGTAATTCCAGATGGATCTGCTGTCAGTGCCACAGACAATGTTTTCTTTGAAAATGAGACGTTATTTCTGATAACTACCGGTATAACTTTGTTCCGCCATGACCTAGAACTAGTAAAGCCTTCACTTCCATGATAGTAGTCTCATTTACGTTGCGCCTCAATGATTTCACTTTTATGCAGACGTATTTGTTTTCATCATTTGATTGGTTTTGACTTTAATGGCAGCGTCCTTATTTAGCGTAGTTAGAAAACAGTAATGAGCCAACTGTAATTCTAATGTTGACTGCTTAGGGTACCTATACACTACTACTAGTGCTACTACCCCTACTACTGCTACTACAGTCTTTATTTCCTGAAAGTGGTACAACTCGTACAAGAACTAATCCTCTCTGTGATC
The DNA here is from genome assembly GCA_016617855.1 of Megalonaias nervosa. Classification (NCBI taxonomy): domain Eukaryota; kingdom Metazoa; phylum Mollusca; class Bivalvia; order Unionida; family Unionidae; genus Megalonaias; species Megalonaias nervosa. The sequence goes on from JAECUM010061215.1 coordinate 15,860, forward strand.
ATCGGTTATTACACACGTACAGGCAAATGTATCAGCTGCAGCTGAGAAGCAAGTATCAGGCAAAACATTCAGGGTTAATGACCACAAAAGTAAAATAACATGGATTCAACACAGAATAGTGTGTACATAAACATGCACGATTGAACGTTTGTACATACGCACGCACGCAAGCACACACACAGAAGTAAACACCCAAAGCTATTTTATATCATATATACAAATATACAACAAAGTTGGCCTTAACCTGTTTTACACATGATCTGGTCTGCATCCATAGCAAACATCTGTGATGAAAGAAAAACACTGATGATGATTTTTAACATCTTGAAGTAGACAGTTTCAGATAATTAGGCCAGAGAGAGCAAAACTTTTTTTTTATACAATAAGTTTTGGGCTTCGAAAAAAGAATGTTATTATATGACATTGAACATAGTATAGGTAGATCAGTAGTTTTGCTCTTTTGCTGAAAATATAATTTATGTAGTTTGGGTATAGAACCATTAGAAACTTTAAACATAAATGTAGCTTTTCTTAAACACATTCTTTCATAGACAGTCATGATCCTCAAATCGTTCATACATGCATAGACTTTATCAACAATGTTGTCAAAGGATGTCTCCACTCTGAAGCCTTTCAATGTTTAAATATTTGTTTTAGGCGCATGACCCCATATGATGCTGTAGTAGTCCAAGGGAGGTTGAATGTAACTTTTAAAGAATCTTATCCTGTGGTCAGATGTCTGGTACCTTCATTTTGTTCATAGTAACCATATATTATCAGGCATCTTTTTGTTAATATTACTAATACACGTCAACCATGACATACTGTTATACATTTGAACTCTAAAAAGTTTGCATTGAATTACACTTTTCGGTTCAACATAACTAAATACACGTGGAGAATATTGTCTTTTTAGTCTCTTAACCTTCAATGTGTAGTTATCAGAAGTACTTTAGTTTTGCCTTGATTAATGACCATTCCATTATGTTATTCCTACTGGGGGAGTTTAGCAATAGCATTACGATTCTTTTGATATTATTTTACAGACGCTTATATGATATACGGTTGCGACGTCAGCAAGGTAATCGGTCTCAGTATTCTGCTGACCCTGGCTGGTCCGATGGTAGGATTCGAACCCGCACCATTTCGGTCGTGAGTCCGGCACACTAACCAATGAAGTAAAATGTCATGATCAACAAAATAAAAAGTTATCCCCAGATCAACCAACAATTCCCACTTGATCTCGTTCAACTAACGTTTTCAAACATTACTAACGAGAACAGATTGTTGAGATCATGGGAGTCATCGGAATGACTTTCTAGAACTTTTGACAAGACAGAGAAAAAGGAGGTGGGGTTTAAAATTGTTTATTTTATTGCAAGGATAAAATTTATGACGTCGATTCAGTGTAGCTTCCTTCCGTTTGTCTGCACATTTATTTGTTTTTCTATTAAGATTACATATATGTGCTATACTTCTGTAATGGAAGTTGATGGTGTCTTTAGTAATCATGATCCATTTTGTTTTTGGTTTTGTTTTTTGGGTACTTTAATTGTCTGTATCATGCCTAGGAAATCGGAGATAACTGCCCTTCTCAAGGACACATGGAGGCAGCTGACCCGTGTTGGTCAGGTATCGATCCCACGACCCTTGAATTACAATTCCGACGCTCTGCACTAACGTGACACTCCTTGGTCAGCACCTATGGATGTTTTTACTTCTGAATTTTGCAAATACTTCAGTACCTTATTGTCATTAAAAATGCATTTAATAGAAAGCTTTGTCATGGATTGTTTTTCTTTCCAAAGACTTTAATGTCCATCACGAGTACAAGGTATAAGTGGTTCATTCATTTAATCTGCAGTAATAACAAAATGTTACTGAACAAAATCTTCACTTAATGATACAAACACATTCTTTTCTTATGGTGAAGAAAATATTACAATAAGAATAATGAGAACAGCCTTTCCCTTTTCGTAGTTCTTTTGAAAAGTTTCCAAATTTGTATTTTTTTTTTAATTTATATTTTTTTTTTTTTATTTTATGGAGCGGGATTGGTAGGTTGGTTGGTTTCTGATTAGATTCGTCTGTTAGTTACTGGTAATGCAATTTATGTAGATAACCGTATAAGACTTACAAATCTTGTTTCTAATTTATTGTATGCACAATATTTTAAGTCAATCACGTTTTTATATTGCTTGTATGATTTCTGGTGTAAGCCATTTTGTCTGCTTAACATCTTTGACCCTGTGCATTTTCAAAGGCAGACACCAATCACATGATATCTGTAAATGGCGAGTACCCAAGAATCTAAAGGATCATCACCATTATGAAAAACTATTTTAAAAGTAATATCCAATGGAACATATTTTAATGCATCTTTCAACATAAGTACGTGTGTAATGTAGTATGGATTTACGATACATCAGAACAATAGTGGTTATATGGTGGAAACTAACGGGAAAGATTTTTTGAAACAAATCTTATTAAAACTTTTAAAAGCACTATATAACTTTTTATGGTATTGTTCTTGGCCGCTAGAAATATGGGGTAAGGGTCACTCAGACAATGAAGGATGCATGAATAAAACGTACATTACTAAAAAATTGGAATAAATGTTGTAATAAACAAAAGGCATGTGCTATTTGTATTTCTCCGATGATAACTTTGTTAGATTATAGTGATCATTTGTTGATTATGAGAACTTAGTGTTGGGAAGAAATTCCTCAACCCGAGTGATAGCCCGTTTCTAGGAGCAGGTGTTATAATGTACAGCATTCGTGAGGATTTATGACATCGTCGATTACTTTCTTAAGATGGGCCTTCCATATTTTCTTAACATAGGGAATAATCTGGATACTTTTAGGTGTATGTGTTTAGTAATTTGAGATAGGAATAAATCTTTGCATTGGGTCCTTGGGTAGTGTTTTGTATTGTATGGCGTGAAGTACTAAATACTAGGAAAGACTTAGTATAGAGTCATACAAATGTGAAACAAGAAAAGCCGTGCGAGTGTGAAAGTAGAGTTTGTGATGTGTGGTCATTAGATGATTAGAGAAATAATATTTGAGGCATTCGCGCGTTTAAGAACCTTTCAGCTGATAACGACGATTGTAATGAGATTCTTGGAGATGGTCGAAAATAATCGGCCTCAAGCCAGACTCGCGCGGGTGTTTGATTCACTCGGTAGAGACACCTCTTGAGTTTAGAGTTTAAATTTTGTAGAGATAATCCAAGTATTTTTAGTTACGTGCTAAATCAGTGCAAATGAGGCCATGTAATTGAGCCAGTAATATTTTTTAATTTGCATATTTTGTAAGTCTCTGTTGATGTTGATGTCAACAAAGAGGAATAATTATTTTGTACATTCAGAACTGTTTTAATCAGATCTTCAAATATTTCATTCCATTTTACAGTAGGTTCTAGATTTCTATAGAAGTAACCGACAAGAAAAGATTTTGCTATTCTGAGGAAACACTTACTAACTACATGTGTTCGAAATCAATAACTTCCATATCTTCCTTGCGTTTACGTGTAATACCATCACGGACACAGACTACCAAACCGCCCGAGTCATAACCTTTGTCTTTTCTAACAAGCTGAAAATGTTCGATTTGAAAAGCATTCACTAGCTTGTCAGTGACAAGTTTGCTTTGACTCCGTGCAGATAGGATAGTTGTTTCTTTAGATAGTAACAATAAGCTTCATATGATCAAATTTACCTGCTGTATGTATTGCTCTAATCTTGACGTGACCAATAAGCATAGCCTGTATTCTGATACCTAGGTGCAGCACGCTACACGCATTTAGGGTCAGCATGGAAGATATAATAAATCCGATATAAGTCACGTGTATAGTCATTGAGCGCATTGCTATTTTGATATACTTTTTCTGGTGTTGTCGTTACTCCTTACATTGACTACTGCAGATCCGTCATATCCACAGCTATTCTAATGAGAATCTAACAATGTGTAATTTGCAATGGGTTTGCTAACATGAATGTTTAGACGCACACAGTCAGTCGTCCTGGAATTGCAAGTTTCACATGTATTAAAAAGAGCTGAATATGTCTTGTACGTAGTGATGGATATGGCTTCTTGGCTAAAAACCTAATCATGTCCAATATAATTGATGTGTTTATTATATGATCATATGACCCGTCCATCTGTCTGTAACAAGACAGAAGTAGAAATTGTCGGTCAACTTCATATTTGGACAGCTTTTCCCCGTATCACCGTACAATCGTTTACTTCTGAATGTGATTCTGTCCTATCCAATGTAACAGCGTATCGGGTTGCTATCTTTCTTGTAAATATGGTGGTCTATATTGACGTAGGCCATGCCACAGACATTTAATAGATTTGAGATGATGTGGTAGAACTCTGAGACATCACATACAATACTTCAAATTATCACATATTGGGAATTATGGCGTGTCATCCGGATTGGGCTGGTTGGGTTTTCTTTAAAGAGAAAACGGGGCTCAGCAACTAATCTTTTATACAAGTTCATTGAAACTCTTCTAAAATATAAATTCCCTCCATGGTTTTTGTCCTGGTACTGATGAATTAACTTTTTGGACTAGATAAATACTAGATGTACAGCAATTATCTACACCTATGTGATCAGAATAAATTTGTCATTGTTCTTATCGGCTGGACCAAAATATTATTGACCTAAAAGCATCTACAGCAAAAAAATCAAAGATGGAACACCACTCCAAAACAACCCCACTATTACCCCCTCCCAAAACACACACACACACACACACACACACACACACACACACACACACACACACAAAGATTAGCAGCTGAAATGACATAACAGAAATCACCTTCATGTTGATACACAGTATTTTCAATGTCAGAGGAAGAAAACCCCAAAACAGTGTCATCGTTACTTGAAATAATGTTGTAGCAGAAGAATGTATTATTCGGAAGAGTCTGAATCCATTTTTAAAAAGCAGATTAAATGAACACAAGATAGTTAGTTGCGTGGATTTAACGCCATGTTTCAGCACCATAAATGGCGGCTAGTCGAACCAAAAGAAATAAAGAGAATTATTATAGGTTTTAATGCAGCAACATTGCAGGATATAGTATGATGTGTCGGCACTGTTATTGCATCCTGGTACATCAGTGCACAGCAGGAATCCTCCAGAACAAAAATGAATTATTTCCTTAAAAAAAAACAACAAACAAACGAACAAAGAAAAGAAAAACAACACTTACGTTTACCGAATTTTTAAAAGCTGGATTCCTCAAAGGAATATGTGTACCTCTCAATCCTGAATATTTTGCGCAGAAAGGATGTTAGCATGACTTCTCACTAACAATCGTATTTAATTAGTAACGATACATTAAGTGTTTATATTTCCATTCAGAGGGCAGAAAATACTGATGCAAATTCGAGAAATTTTGAACGTTCTAATGTCGAACATGTAATTCTTGCGTTTCCGTTAATTTTCTCATCCAACGATCGATACCCTTTATAATCATTCATACTGGTGTATCAACTGTATGTGAATACAGCCCTTATCATATTTTATTTTTTCCACTAAGCAGTCACAATTCGAGAATCGAGGAACCTATCAATCGTGTGATACTATAATTATTCATATATTAAAATGGCCAGTAAAATAATGCAAGGCATCTGATTCGGATCCGACACTGGACTATACTTTATTTACGTAAAATATATTCGATATGATAACTCTCGTACTTGCATAATTTTTTTTAACCTTTTTGTACTTCTTTTTTCTAGCACGTCTATAATGAATGTGATAGTATGTGAACAAACCAAGATAATACCCGTGTCATTAAAGATATTTGAGTAGGCTACTCCAGTGACTGCCAAGTAGACAAGAAAGTTATTAATGTACAAAAGTACATAAAGATTATATACATGCTTGCAAGGCTTTGAGTGAATGTCACTATAGTCCACTATCTCGAGGCCTGTGTGTATCATCGAACATGTTGATGCAGCAAAGCAGAAGGTAAAGTGTATTTCATGCATATAAATAATATTTGTACGGTTTGGTCCACTGTCGCGTATTATTTTGTATTATATATATATATATATATATAT
>JAECUM010061218.1:0-10749 GCA_016617855.1 Megalonaias nervosa
CTCCAGATAGGATCCGTTGCTCTTTTTTTTACCACCTTCAAGTTCGCCAGGTTCATATAAATATCTAACTGTAACATTACCTAATACTGGTTGAGAGAAAGATTCATGTCGTCCGTAACCATTGGGTATATATTTTTTTGTGATCGCATTAGAAGGTTTCATGGAAGTTGCACGAGTAATTTCATTATTCAACGCAGCTATCACACTCGGTAATCTTGCAACCCATTCACGAGATCTATCCTTAAAGTCAGTAGATATTTCCTTTGCATATTCATATCCGAATAACCGCTCAGCAAGTGTTCTATTAAATCGTTCAACGATTGCCTGATCACGATGAATTTCAGTATGTCCTCGTCTGATTTTAACGTTACGTTTCTTCATCAACGATGATACTACTCCAAGAAATTCTTTACCGGGATCAACCTGTAGTAGTTTTGGCCATCGTAGACCACCACGTTGATAAATGCGTTCAAACGCAGATGCAACTTCAGATGCTGTTTTCGTTGATAACGGCTCCGCTTCTTTATATCTACTAGCAATGTCAATGACAGTTAACGCGTATTTGTACGTGCGTGATTTTCGTCCACGTGTTTTAATGGTATCGTGTGGTAAAAACAGTATATCCGCTTGATGAACTTCATTAGGGACACTAACATCAAAATGCGCGTAATGAATTCTTTTAGGTGGACTTAGGAAGATTTGCCATATTGCCTGTCGTGCTAACCATGATGCAGCGACATCACGTGAAACTTTTGCTGCTTCGGCGAGTTTACTAATCGCTGCCTTACCTCTCCAAAATCCTCTCGGGGAATAATAAACAGATTCCATTATGATAGTTATATAATTAATTACCAGCCCCTAACACTAGTTTACCTTTCATAGCAGTTTTTACTAGAAAACTAGCTAATTTTTCTCTGAGAGATTTATTAGGTATAGAATTTAACGCGTGAATCAATTTCACATCCGCAAGATGTCGGTGTTGCAAATCCTTACTTTTATACGCGACATCATGAACGTGACACGCTTGATCGATCTTATTTACTGGATACTCTCCGAGCCTTGGTTGATCTTGATCATCGAGTCGGATATCGAGACGAGTTCCTGGGCCACAATAATTATATCCGGGTAAATGTTTCTCACCGGGATATTTAGCCCATGGAGTTCCTGGTAATTTTCCTAACGAAGCAGCGATATCACCACCTGTCTTTGTTCCTGACTTAGTCATGGAGACAAATTTATATTTCTTGGTACCACATTTCACACACTTGCCTGTAAGTGCACGTCTTTTATTTTTTGTTGTTACTGTCGTTAATTCAGTAGTATCGGTAGGTGCTCTGCATCGAACACAATATAGACTCATATTATTTATTATATGGATATAATTGACTTTTCTGCGACACGAAAACAAGAACCAGTAAAACACCATCCAGCGCTTCCAATTCTATCAGAATGATTATAATAGGCCCATCTGGAAGTGGAAAGACGCAATTATTGCTTAATCTAATAATGCGATGGCTGAAGTGGGATAAATTATATTCAGTAGCGCCATCTGTAGATGATCAGCGATGTTACGAAGTACTTAAAGATTTTAATGAAAACACAAAATCGTTACATGAAGACAATATCATAGACTTTATTACTGATATTGATGAAGCACCATCCGTAGATGATCTGGATGTATTCATTAATAATTTAGTAGTGTATGATGATGTTATGCTGGACAAACAATCAAATCCAGCTAGAATATTTTCACGAGGTAGACATAAAAATATAGACGTGATTTATGTTACACAGAGATATACACAAATTCCAAAAGTAATCAGAGATAATTGTAACGTTTTAGTTGTGTTCAACGGAGTAGATAATCATACGCTGCAGAATATTTATTATACTTGGTGTTCAGGCGACATGGACATAAATAAATTTAAAAATTTCTTTTCAAAAACACAAGCTGCTCCATTTGGTTTTGTAACGATAAATTTACACGATCCAAGGTCAAGATATCGCAACGGACTTGATATAATTTTTGGATAAAAATCATAGCAGCAGAGAGGGTGAAGGACATACGTATGTGACCAGATTGTGAAAAAATCTGGTCAATTAAAGAAGTTTTCATTATTAAGACAAAAACTTATTTTTTTTCAGGGAACCCTTAATTTTCAAAAATAAGGTCTCTACAAAGTTGTAGGGTTCACCCTCTCTGCTGCTTGGTATAACAATCATATTTGTCCCAGTTAACATATAATTTATTAACCGAAGGACAATTATCTAAGTGTTTCACTGAAGGACAATTATCTAAGTGTTTCACTGATGGACAATTATTTAAGTGTTATCCACATCCACAATATCGGTAACCGGATAGTGTAAAACCTTGTTTATGTAATAAAAGTACAGGCATTGATAATGCTCGCATTCGGGTACGACATTGATCTTAATGCTGGTTCAATTTTTGAAACAAAGTTTCAGTATTTTATCTAAATGTCACAAGTATTAGAAATACAGCTGATGAATGTGCATTTCAACTACACGAATTTGATATAATTTGCTTTAATGAAACTCACCTTGAAGATTTTATTCACAGTGTTAGAACATTTAGGAAGGATATAAACCATTTTTGGGGTGGTATGGTAATTTCAGTCAAGGAAAGTATACACTGCAAGGGATGACCGGATCTTGCATATATTGGCTGTGAGAAGATATGGTTATAGTTGTCTCTTAGATCCAAACCAATTCTAATCTGATCAGTGTACAGACCGCCAAATTCACCAATATATATTTAGGAGACTGTTTAAACTAGCATTGATGCTGCGAGAGAATTTTCTCCGTAAATAATCTGCAAGGATGGTCTTTATGCCGACCTTCTTAAACCAGTAAATAATAAAATGCACCATCGTTTAGTGCAAAGCAATTTGGTTAACATAATAAATGAACCAGCTCACTTCTCCTCCACGCACACTGCGAGCTGCATGATCCGATTATCGTATCAGCAGGCTCCGATATAATTGAATCGGGTACTCTGTTGAAGAACATATCAGTGATCACAAAGCCACATTGATCAACATAAAAGTGATTATCCCAAACAGAATTCATTTCAACGAAAACTCAGGCTCTACAAAAAGGCAATTATGAACTATTCAATGGATGAATTTGTGACTGCAAATTAAACGAAAACTTTAATTCATGTAAAGACATAGAAGAAATGCGCAGATTGTTTTATAATGTAATAAATCTTTTTCGCAAGAGAGCATTCCCTCTCACTTAGTTACAATTAGAGCAGGAGACAAAATACCGTGTAGCTCAGATTTAAGACGTGAAATCATATTTAGAGACCGACTGAGGAAAAAAGTCATTAAAACTAACAGCCCTCGTCACATAACAATATTTTTAGAGCAAAGAAATAAAGTAAACAACTAGAAAAAGCAAGAAATTTCTTTTTTTTTAAAACTTTGACTTTCGTCTATCCGAAAACAATAAACGGAATACAAAATATTGTTGGAATATAAAGAAATTTATTGCAATTGAATGTATTGCATCGTCAGCAATCCCCCCCCCCCCCAATAATGATTCAGAACTAGCCTATTCAAATACTGAAAACGAAAATTATTTGACAATTATTTTGTTCTATCGTCTCTTTTGATGATTAAGAAAAAGAGTTGCCATTTTTAGAGACAAAAACCCGACAAAGATTAAATCAAATCCAGCTAACTAAAAGCGAGATTATTGACATAATTACCACATAATAAAAAACGATGTCTAGGTGGCAATATCAGCTTCTTCCTTAAGAAAAAGAACTTTTTAAATATCAAACCACTATTACTACTTTTTAATAAGTAATCAAATCTACGAAGACTTCAAAATCAATGGAAAACGACCAATGTGGTTGAATTATTCAATAAAGATGACAAATTTCTTTTGTCAAACTGTAGATCCATATCACTTATGACTACAATAACACAAGGTTCGAAAGATTGGTCTTTAAATGTATATATAATTATTTCTGTGAAAATTATTTTCTTTACAAATATCAGTCTAGTGTTATACTTGGTAATTTCAACCTTATATCAGCTCAGGAATACCTATCATGACACCTGCAAGGCCATTAACCGATGTGAATTTCTTGCATTATATTCTGTGATATATCCAAAGCCTTTGATATAGTGTGGGTAGGTTTGATAGAAATGGGTAGTTTTGATTGAGTGTGGGATAGGATATTTATCTATAAACCTAAAAGCTATGGAATTAATGGAAATCTATGCACATGAATAGATGACTACTTACATAACAGTAATCTGAGAATCATGGTAGGAAATGAATTGTCAAACCTAGGCCAACTGACCGCAGGAGTACCTTATGGATTAGTATTATATCCCATTTTTTTATACTTATATACGTTAATGATGTAGCTGAAAGTTTAAATCACCGATTAGATTATTTGCAGACGACCTCTCTTTACAACGTGTATCGGCTGATTCACTTTTCATTCAAAGCTTATTAGAAGATGATCTTCAAAAATTATCTGATTGGGAAATCATTGGCTTGTTAATTTTAACCCATCCAAAACAGAGTGCGTCCTTTTAAGGTGCAGGGTGCTGCAATACATACATGACCTTGAATTCTGTTTCTGGTGAAGAGATTCATTTTCTAACATGTCATCAACATCTGGGAATTATTTTATCATCCAATGGCTGTTGAAACATCCATACTGAATCTCTAATTCATTCTGTATCTATGCGAATATTAAATCTATCATTCATTCTGTATCCATGCGAATGTTGAATCTATAATTCATTTTGTATATATGCGAATTGGACGACTGAGGAAGTGCTCATAAGTAGTATCTAAACATAACTCGAATAAAACGTACATTCGCCCAATTATGAAGTATGCATCTGAAATATGGTCTTCGTGTCCCAATTCACATTCGGAAAACCCCGAAAAATTACCGTTTGGAGCTACTGTAATAGTTTCTGGACTACCAAACTTTGCTAGAAGCACTTAAATTTAATACTTGATCGGATACTATCGCAGAAAGGGGAACGATAAATAAAAATATATGCAGGTTTTATAAAATTATCAACAACCACGCTTCGGATTATATAACCGATTTACTCCCATCTTCTTCAAAGACAAAGTGCATTATAATCTGAGTAACTGGAACATTCAATATTAATGTAGAACCCCTTTGTTCAAATGATCGTATATACCAACACGTATCAAATCATGGAACGGTATAACACAATCCACAAAAAATTGTTAAACTGTCTAACCATGAAAAAAAAAAATTACAGAGCGCAAAAGTTCAGTTCCAAATTATTTAGCATTTGGTAATAAGCAAGCTTCTTTACTATTAAGCCGGAGAAGACACAAACGTAGTTTGATGAAATATGATCTATTTTGGTGTAATCTTTTCGCCAATCCTTCCTGTTCCTGTGCATTTCCAATAGAAAATGACCATCATTTTCTTTTTGAATGCATATTATTTAATAGCGCATTTGTCGTGGTTCACCGTGTTGGATTGAATTGATCACCCTTATATTGTTGTCCGTATATTTTCATCTGTTAAAAATATACATCTTTGTAGTATAGGCTGCAAGTAATTTTACTTCAGCATCAGTTTCTATTGCCAACGACGAATCAAGTTTGGACATCCATAACCTAGTTTGACTAATGTTAAATTTATCTGCAGCAGTTGCTGCTGTTCTAACAATATATTGGTTACATAGATTTTCTATGTAAAATAATGCAGTTTTGAACACCACGATATACTGTATTTATAGGATGACATACACCAAATTTACTAGTTAATGGTAAAACAATAACGACAATTGCTTGTCTTCAGTCCTTAGTATTTATAGTTTTGCAAAGTCACTGTTGTAATTAGGGTTGTTCAAATTAACAATTCTGAAATTTGATCGTAACTTTGCACTAGTTACAGCAGGTGCATTATCCTTCCGCCAGGAACTGCTGTAGGAAGAATATTTCCTATAACACCAAATTCTTTATCAACAAAAGCATTATTCCTACCATCTAGAAATCTAAGCATTCTGGTAAAAAATCTGCATAATCAATGTTATTGGATACTAGTCCCATTATGGTACTAGCTTAAGGAAGATGTAAAGAGATGTACTAGAGCACATTAATATCCATATAACAATGGGCACTATGAAAGAGACTCCTTTCATTATTAACTACTGATATTACGTCATTCTCACCACTTGCTGGGAGAGCAGTTTCTGTTATCGGGTTTCAACAAAACTCTGATGTGGTAACAAATGCATATATTTGTCCACTATTTCGATGTTGTGTGGACTGTCCTTATTCATAGTATTACTGTAACGCAGAAGGCATTCAAAATACTAAAATTTCCTAATTGCTTCATCAGTGGCATGATCTTAAAAATTAATCAAACATATCAAAATATCTTTATACGGACTGGTTGTTTTGATGAAACAACGATAATTAAAACTTTACACTGACTGGTTCTTTTGATGAAACTACCATAATTAAAACTTTACACGGACTGGTTCTTTTGATGAAACAACGACAATTAAAACTTTACCCGGACTGGTTTCTTTGATGAAGCAACGATAATTAAAATTGCGCACGATGGTGAGTTTGAGATTTTTGCATCATTATCAGTAATTGGCTTTGCAAACTAATGCACCAATATCATAAATGTTAATTATGTTACGAATGTATGTCTTAAAATATGTAACAGAAAGAAAGTGAATCCAACAATTTATGACAATCAACAAGTTATTTATTGTCCAAAGTTATAAAGTATAAATTTAAGAAACATTTACAGTATTGAGAATTAAATCCCAAGTATACCTAAATATCCTATCACAAGTCCAAAAGTATACAATGATCCGTATGAATTCTAATAGTCTTCGATGTCCTGATGTGTCACAATGATGTGATCCAGAATGTCTTTCAATGACTCATCAATAATAATTCCATTCAAATTATATTGATGACAGCTGCAAATTCTGATCATAGATTCACAAAGAATGATATCAGACAGGAACCAATGCATGTTTAGAAAGTTTCCTTTTATAGAGATACAATAAAATATTCTGGAATACCATAGATGCGAGTCATTGCTAATTGGAAAATTCCATCAAATCTAGAATATTAGGAAATTGAAAAGCCATATCAGCACTTTATTTACAACTTACAATCATGGACAAAAGTTAGCTATGTAAACATGTTATACACAGATGAACATTAGCGCAAAACACAAACAACAATCATGGGCAAAAATTTGGCACACACTATAGAGATACATAACAATTAAAACAAGCAAATTTACAAAATTTCATTAATTAACGCCACTGTGTTCTGCGCTCACCCCCGTAGTCAAAACACATTAAACATTTTTAAGCTTTGATTCCAGCAGAAATAGTTATGTAAACATTGATAATTTCAACACATCAGTCATTCCACTTTTTGTGGTAATATTGAGTATTATTCGTGTCATAGCAACATGAAAAAATGTGCATTGCTGTTTGTGAATTATTAATCCATGGTAAATCTAGTTTCAATGGTGACGATAACCAAACAATAACGTGTGTTGGAACAAAAATTTAAATATTCCAAGCAAGTGAAAACTATGTTGAGCCTTTCGAAAAATATTTTAAACTTTACAAGCTAAGTGGCCATGAATAAAATCAAATTTTGTTTTTATGTCACAAACTATTATAATGAAAATAATTAATTTTGATGCTGATAAATAAGAAGAAAATACCAGACATCACGTCATGTTACCTGATTAACACCGTATGATTGTTGGAAGCACAGAGTAAGAAAACACCAACCTTTTTGCTTAATTTATTACTTATGTGCTCCTATTATGATGAACTCGCCATATTTACTATTAATGATGACGAATCACAATATACCATGATGAATGTATTATACAGCATAATAGAAGATCCAGCTAATGATTTTTCTTAGCTACCTTGACCCAGAATAAGTTATTATAGTAAACAATGTAGATAACGATAAACAAAATGATAACCATCTTTCATGATATTAAAAAAACCCCCACAGTAATGTGAAGAAATTCAATAATGCATTTCGTCATCAAGGAATACAAAAATACTAATAGCATCTATGAAACTCAATTGTATTATAGTGTGTCAATCTGGGCGAATAATTATCTGTTTTCTGTTGCTTAATGAGAAATATGTCATGATTTTAGAAAAGAAAAGTGTCATATTAATTTCAATACACTGTGAACATACTAACTGCCTTTGTAGAAAATTACATTTCTTTTACAGTTATTTAGGTTGCCTCGTGACAAGGTGCTAATGACCAAATTCAGGACTTTGTTAATACATACTGAAATACAAAAAACACCCCCCCCCCAAAAAAAAACAAAAAACCAAGAAAAAAAAACAAAAAAAAAACAAGTAGCAGGGACTTCTCCTTGCAGTTATAAAATTATAAAACCTTTTTGGCAGGAAATATTCTGATACGTACAAATACGTAGACTGTATTACTGAAATTACATATTGCATAGTACGCTAAACCTATGCTCAACACGCAGTTATATGAATATAAGTAAAATCATAAGCCGTATTGAAGCACACGTTGAAGCGATAGTTCACCTTGGTTATTGGTTTGAAATACCTGGTACCTTGTTAATAGTCCATACCCATACACTATTGCATTGCTCTTATTCAAACAACAACAATCAATCAAGCTCTCTTGAACGCAACAGATTAAGTATCGTTTTGCAATATAAACTTAGTTTTAGCAGCTAAAAATTAATAGTCGTCAAAAATGGTATCCGTATCATAATTCACCATTTTAGGTCCTTCCGGAAACAGGACGAAATCATTTGCGGACCAGATTGAAACTGTTATTCGATTTAATTTCACAATATCATAAAAATTTTGACGTAGATTGACAAAACTCGTACTCAAGATTCCTGAAATTTGAATCAAAAATTCATCTTGAATGTCAGAAACTCGCATTTAAATCAAGCTAACCAAACAAAATATTATTTTCCCTTTAATCAAATCCAAGTACAAATAACGTGGACCCTGATCTGTCGATATATATATATATATATATATATATATATATATATATATATATATATATATATATATATATACTATATATATATATATATATATATATATACATATATATATATATATATATATATATTGTTACGTGTAGGCTCGTACAAAAGTAACAAAAGAAAAGAGTGAAGTCAACAAGCTTCGTAAATTTTAACAAAATAATTTATTTCCCTAGAAACAAGGTTAAAATATAAAATAGGACTTACGGTTTGTGAATATAGTCCAAAAATTAATCCTACAATTGAGAAATATAAGTCCTATCACTAAACAGTTCTAATTGAATCCGGGTTCGAATCTCCATGAAGTTCCAATATGGAAGGCGATGACGTCAGATGAGGTCGTTGTACTGATGGCAACAATTGCTCGTTGAAACACAATTTATAATGTTCTGTTTAGAATTCCAGAATAAATTTCCACTGAATGTCTTTTTCCTAGAATTTTCATAAAGAAAAGCAGTTGTGTAGTTTTCTAGAGAATAAATTATTAAACTCCAAAACATAGATGAACTTCAGAACAAGGTAGCATCAACAATAGAAACACCTTGAGTTCTGAGATGTAGGAATACTACTGAATAAATCTACTACCAATTGGCTGTTTTAAGCCGCGATTTTAGATCACATCGTGGCTCACGTGACGGGTTACGTGACCACTAATTTGAACAGCGCAGTAAAAAAAAATGCCATTTAACACGTAGGCAAGAATAGCCCTATCCAAGAATCAGATTCTCACGCTGGAGAAATAAAAAAGAAAGGCTGTTTACAATTCAGCTAACACGTGGGCCGAAAATGACCTTGGTAATAGCCAATCATTTTGGCGTAGTGTTTACAAAATCTATGAATCAAGGTTAGCCAAAAATTGTGCTTAAGTCATACCTTTGCGTCAAAACAAAAGACTGAATTTACGGGGAAAAATATCAAATCCAGTAAAAATAATCATTACAATTAAATATAATGAAACAAAAATAAAATAAAAAGAATTTAAAACTAACACACAAACAATTTAATTACATATTCGTAGCTATATATATATATATATATATATATATAGAGAGAGAGAGAGAGAGAGAGAGAGAGAGAGAGATTCGAACCCAGGTCCGCGGGTAAACGGCAGCCATCGCCTTGCCTGCACGCACCAGCCCACATTCCTTCACGACTAAGCAACCATCACTAAAAATGATGGCGCTGAATCGATGTTATATGCGCTCGTGCATAGCAGACACACTCGCATGACGACTTGGTAAATAATTCTCATCTATCTCCACAGTCATTCCGGATTCCTATGAAAGAAATCAAGGTATATAGGATTAATTATATAGAATTATAAAAATACACCAGACAGAACGGAAAGTGCTATCCCTGGATTCTATAGAAGTATGCTTGATAATAGTAGGCAGAATCAATATTTTAATACAAGTAATACTATCATACAGGTTAGAGAATTTTTAATTCGTACTCTACGGAGATTCGAACCCAGATCCGCGGGTAAACGGCACCCATCGCCTTGCCTGCACGCACCAGCCCACATTCCTTCACGACTAAGCAACCATCACTAAAAATGATGGTGCTGAATCGGTGTTATATGCACTCGTGCGTAGCAGACACACTCGCATGACGACCTGGTAAATAATTCTCATCTATCTACACAGTCATTCCGG
>JAECUM010061219.1:0-19119 GCA_016617855.1 Megalonaias nervosa
AAAAGTGCAGGGTTATTTTAATTTAAATGGAAAAAATTGGGTCTATGTCTGTGTTTGTACCAAGTCAAGGAAATCCTAGTTTCAGTGTTACATGTTTTGTCTCTCCCCTCGGTGGAGCGTCTTGGGGAGACAAATAATGTAACCCATTGACTGGGATTTGCTTGTCTAGGCGCAATGCTCAACATAGATTCTCTTAATCCTCAACTTGAAGAAAGGGTCTAAAAGCTGCAAATTGGGAAAACATACCCTCTCAACATCACGGTGGCACTGGCGTCATTTCGAAATGGGAGATTGTTGGCAACTCTTTATTTCTTTTAGGAGTAGAAAACCGAACAAAAGAACGCCATGTCGCCTCTTGATTGTATTCCTGTGGTACATTTGTTACCTTATACAGCTATTAACGTTTTCCACAAACTCGGTACAGAACCAGTGTTACTGATACTACAGGATTTTGCTACAGAAACCTGACATACAAACGTTTTGAAATCTACAAATTTACAAATATGTAAGCAGCACTCTCCTTCCAAGCAAGAGTTAAAAAAAAAGAAAACAAAAGACCCCCCCCCCAACAAATGTTAAAAGTAAATAAAACATGTCTAAAGGAGAAAGAATTAAGATGATTAGCATATTAGTTCCAGATGTAGCAAGCCATGATATGTGATAGCCATATAAAGAACCAACCTTGCCGGGGCAGTAGTAGGATGTTGGATTTCGTCAGGAAAACGGTATTGTTAGGACAGTTAATGTAAGTAAAGCATTTTTGCTAAATACTCTTTATCATCGAAGACTGACTAACTAACTAAATAACTGTCTAACTAAACAAATTGACTGACTGACTAATGATCTTTTTCACTAACACATTAATCAGCGAAAGAAATAGCTAAGCAATTAACACCCTATGAGAGACTATACAGTTGCTAACTAAAGAACAGAACTTTACTGCATTTGTATTCTCTATCTCATTCTCTTCCTGTTTCTGATTGCCTGTCTGCCTCCCCCAAAACGTGAATGATTCCTTCCGGTGTTAATTACATAAAACTATAGAAACTCAATAAATCTTTGTTGTGTTCTTCAACCACGACCTGGTCGTCCATTGAAACAATGCTTTACAGAAAAATTTCATCACCACCCGACGGCTAGACTTTCATTTCACCCAACATGCAATCAAATGCCAATTTTCAAGAGGCACAATCAGTGAGTCAAAGAATGAACATTATTTGAGAAAGACTTACATCTTGGAAGAAAGACGTTTTTCATGCTTCATTATGTAAGCAAGATTTTACATGAAGTAAGTTGCCATCTAAATTTATGGTCAATATTCTCAGTTTTTTCCCTCGTGTAATTAAAACAGAACATACAACATAGACTTGCAAATTAATGAAAAGCTTCTTCTCTCTCCAGGAATAAGAATAAAAAGCGTATAAATAGTTACGGCCAACGCGATTATGTCGTAGGCAATGTGTGTCGTGGGACATATTTACATTTAAATCAGCTATAATTATTTGTTCGTATGAAGCGCGCGCCTAACAGCAATAAGGTATATCCTATAAAGAGTTGGCAAATCAAGGTCTAGGGTTTTTGTTTTACAAATAGTTTTTTATCGATCAGTGTATACTCAGATATACCAGCACATTATGAGCCGTCGTATTACGGTCCAAGCAGTTTGCATTTGGCTGAGTGTTATGCAAGGATTGTGAAGATTTTAGTTCACAGAAGGAGTGGGCGAGTTTGCTTTATTGTGCACAGTTGTAAAACTGCAAGACTTATTTATGACACGATATGTCAGTTACAATTAAATTGGTCTCTCTGTTATGGAAATTAGTCACATACACAAGAAGTAACCATGGTAACTAAATGTCTTTGAGTTTCAAAATAACTAATTTAGGTGCTGCTGTTTGTTAATAAATTTATATTCAGATCGATTCTATATAATCAAGTTTACTTAAACAAAAATATTCCGAATAAAGATACAAACCTATGAAAAGTGCAATAGTAAATTAATTTTAAAGTCTGTTGAATATTTATTTTCCTTGAAAAAGACAAATTTATGGCATATTTTGATTCATCTCACATGCTTGTAAGGAAGCATGCCCTTTGTCATTCAAATTTAATCTAGGAGTAAATTTTATAAAATTGTTTCATGCCAAGAACATAACCAATACATGTTGCATAATATCTCCGGTTTGTTATTGAATACGAAGTGAAGGCAGACAAAACTGATCGATTCTTGTCAAAAGCTAAGTATTCTTTTAGATCTTAAGATAACACTAATAGATATTCAAAGTATATCACACATATATATGTAATCCTTGAGATAACTGTCTGGATTAATTGTTTTATTCTTTACATATCAGTTGATGAATTAAAACACTAGCCGTCATGTTTGAGTCAAGCCAAAAATCAAAGAGGCACATCTTTTCTTTAACTGAGCTAGTATTTCTCATGTCTTCGATTGTATCGTAACTTTGTCTGGCTATTCAATAAATATAGATTACTTAGGGAATAGTCAAAAATACGCCATAGCAAAGCCTTACTTTCTGCTTCTAAACGTCCTGTTCTTGTTTATTATTGGCTTATTTATTCAAAAGTATCCATCTTCTATCCTTGTCAGAATGTCATCATGCAGTTCTTTATATTTAAATTTGACGAATTTTACTTTCAGTGAATCATTTTACGAATTTTACTTTCAGTATTTTATCTACCCAAAGATGTACTACTATGCACAAATACAAATTGTAAAGATCCTAGGCACATTCTGGAAATTGAAATTTCTATATCTCTCTAGATAAATGTTTATATAGTAGTACAGAGTCTATTTTTAAAGGATGCAGAAAAGGTTATATTCCCATACCTAGATGGTATCAAATTGCCTGATTATTTGCTTGGCTTCAGATCCTATTTCAGTAATGTCTCAAGGGTGTGTGATTGAGATTTTTAATGTAGCTTTACAATCTGAGTCATATCACTACGATGTCTGCAGTGTAGCAGTTTATAGTGATGTCTAGAACTGGGGCATCATGCCGCATACATGTAGCATCATGTCCCACCGAGTCACATTATCTTGACAGCAGTCTGACCAGTCCAAACACTAGCCTGTTAATGCTGAGTGCCAAGCGGGTACCATTTTTACAAATCTTTGGTATGACTGGCCAGGGTTCGAACCCGCGACCTCTCGCATACCAGGCGGACGCTCTGATCACTAAGGCCACTGGAGCCGTCCAAGCACTTTGTCTCATTCCTTCGCTGTTCAAAAATAATTCTCTAATTTTACCCGACCGTGTCCGCCAATTGTTAACGGTCACTTAAACCTTGTATATTTAATCTTACTTTCGGAAAAATTATGTACAACTCTGTACACAAAATTCTAAACTGATACGGTAAGAAAATTTACAACTGAACAAGCGTGACTCTAGTTACACATAATTGACTGTCGGGAACAGCCCCACTTAAACATCTGGTCAGAATTTGACTTGAAGTGTACCTTTAGATAGTTCCTATGACGCTTGGGGACTCCGCGTTCTGGCATACATATCGAGCTGTATACAGCACAGACACTTTAGAATGCGTGGCTCCTTTCCCGCTCGTTCCGCTCGTCGCATTAATCAAATCCCCGAGTTGCGTGCTCACAAGTTGCTGTGGTTTCGTCAGGTATGTGTCACCATTTCCACCTGACGGCTAATTGATTAGCACGTGCATTCAAGTGTCGGTGGCTGCACTTGCTTTCCTACAACCCGTCTAGAAATTAAAAGCTACTTTGAAGGCAATAACTCATGGTACATGACCGTATGGTCGCACACTACGTAAATCAAAGAATGAACGAAAGAACTTTCGTAAATTCCGATTTGTTTTGAACTTGTTTTACACAGTAATGCTATTTAACAAATTTCGAAAGCGTAAAAGAGGGAGTATGTAATGAATACAAAACCTCATTCTTTTGTTTTTAAGTGGGGGAAAGAACTCGTTTGATACAGCTTATAAATAACTCTCGACCTAACAACCTCGACGTATCTCTATGCCGTATCGGACTCGTTCTTTCCGCTGCCTCAGAAACAAAACACAAATGCAGTTTTTTTGGTATGTATGATCCAAAATATGAGAATTCCTTTCCCGATATATTTATGAAATACTATTGAGGAAAAGCAATATTGTTAATAATTACATTATTTTAATTACGTGCCCATTTAGACTTACATGAATGACCTGGCGTTTGATACAGATATTCAATCCATACTTCGTTATCACACATCCAGAGAGGAACTAGTTTGGGTTTCTTTCTCTGGTGTCTTTATTTTAAGCTGCAGGTAAACAAGTTTTTAGAAAATTCTATTTCGTTTGAATTTTTGGTCCTACTGTAAATCCAAAATATATTTAAAAGCGGGAAGTTGTCTTTGTATTATGAAACAATTATTTAGAAGATCAGTGCAGTTACTTGATCTGGGTGCTTGAATCCCGTCTTCTTTGATAGCTGGGCTACATTCGCTACCAGACTCGACACAATTGAAGCAACCAGAACTGATAACCCGTATGTATACAGGAGAACTGCCTCGCCAGGTATACGACAAATTATCTTCCTATTCATGAAGGACAATGCCACAAGTGAGGCATTTTTGTTATGGTGTTTATTCTACTGGTAATTACTATTGCGACTTAGTCTACTCGTCGTAAAGACAAAGATACATCCATAAATCACAGAACACAGAATTACTGTATGTATCCTATTTTGTTGTACTATGCCTGTTTTCAGAACCGAAAAACACTGGCTGAAGCGGTAAGAATTAATTAACACGACGTGCAAAGGTCTGAAAAGCGGATTGAAACTATTTAACAGGACAGAACTTTGTAACCTTTTAATGCATTTAACGTTGCACTGATTCTGAAAATGATCCGCATTAGAAGCAAATATTCAGTTAATTTGCAAGAAGAAATAAATTAGCACACCCTTCTTACAAAGTAATCCTCTGGAAATAAAAAGGCCTACATCTTTGTTGCCTAAGTATTTATGTATAAGTTCTCTTCAGAATTTACTAAAGAAATTCTCCAATTGTTATAAATAAGAAACTTTTTCATAAATATATAATAACATATTCAGAGTTGCTAAACCATAAGTCGACGAACAGGAAATAACGCAGTATTGATACAGTATATCTGTTACCATATTTTCACTAATATTAAAAATTTAAGATGATGAATCTTTTTGCTTTCCTTACATAAGATAAGAATGCCAAAATAGCCAGAGTACTCGGTAAGACCATGGTAGTATTCTTTAATATGATGACTTCTTATTGCATACATCACTGAGGAACGCGCTGTTAAAATTAGCAATATTTATGCAAGGATGACACCTTTGTGTTTATTTCCATTTTACGTCGTAGTTTTTTTGTTTATGATTGAAAATATTGCTCTTCATTCTTATGATCATTAGTTTGTAAAAAAAGAAAGACTTAATAATATTAAGTCGTGTAGAGAAAGCTGTAATTCTGTATTCTTTGAGTATTTTAATATCCCTACATACTAGAGACTTTCAGGTTTGTATCAGGAATCATATACAATTCCTGAAAGGTCCTGACGAAACTCGTTAAGTATTTCAAGGAAAGTGTTGAAACTATCCACCTATTTTAAATAGAAAAATGTTTCACATTTGAAAATGCACATCTAAAAAACACCAGTAAGAACGATTGTTTTGGAAGCTATTTTTGTGGCAATAAGAAAACTCTACCTAGAGATGGAGATGATAATTCTATACAGAAGCATTCACAGAAGATCAGCTACTACTACTGTTATTACTACTACCGCTTGTAGTACTATTACAACAATAACTACTATTAACAACAACCAGAGTAATAGCAAAATAATATAAATAAACAAAATAAATAAAGTATCACATGTTTCAAGACAAGTTATATCATACATTAGGATTAAACATGAAAAATAAAAATCTTTAAAATATTGCAAATATCAGGAGATATTTTTGTACGAATAGAAGCTTGATATTTCAACTTACCATGACGACTCCAGTGTATCTTGCTGCTTTTCTTGTTGGAGAATTCTTGATAAAGATCCTAGACTCAAAGAAGATGCGAGATCAAGACAGAGGAGAATTAAGAACACTTGTTTGGTCAGCATTCTAGTTTTGCTACTTCTATGCATTGGGTTCATTGTTCTTTGCAAAATGTAGCAATTGCGATAGGAATAGTATTGGGCCCTGTTGACGGGGTCGTTGTATAGTATCGAATCTTTCCTAGTTTGCTTATTTAATGAATTGTTGAGTTTTATGGTATAGCAATTGATAATAAAGTTCTTTTCAGCAAGGTAGTATCTTTGGCTAAAATGTTTGAAAGTTGCTCTCTATACCAAACTTTTCTACTGAGTTGCTCTATCAGCCTTTCAATCGCATGAACTTTAGTCCGTAAAGAAACAGTCAAAGAAGTAACACTCACAAGTGCTTGTCCTTATTTCTTCATGCTTTCAGTTTCCAATCCCAGGTTTTGTCTTGCAATAGGCTTTATATAGGTCCCTAATTTTCTACTGTTGCTGTCAATCAATAATCGGTGAATATTATAATAGGCAGGTCTGTATATACTCCACGCGGTCCAATACCAACTACTGACTCTTATTAGCTACATATGTTTCAGTCTTGAGGCTGCCTCCAACGAAGAAGATAATGAATGAAAATGGGAGTGGTCAAAGGTGAGATCCATATCCTAGATAGCACGAGATCATAAACCATTTCTCTTTGTAGAATTCGACCTATATCATACTATTTGTATTCGGATAGTACTATAATAAGAAGAGCTATTCATTTTAGATCGTATTATTTTATAAACTATATGTTACTATATTGAAAACTTACTGTAAATTCAAGTTTTTCATAGATTTGTTGGTTGCGACAAACTTCGAAGTAAATAACCAGCGCAAAAAATATCTTAAACATCATAAACTCATAAATGCCATTTCTGTCATAGATTTACTAGTAGTGTAGGTGTGCTCGTTATCTAAGTGTACCAATAGTGTAGGTGTAGCAGTAGTGTAGAAGACAAGCTATCCAGTTGTCTGTACTTCTGAAATACGCACGAATTTCGGTATCGCCAAAAATGCAATTTGTTGCAAAACCTATAAAATTAATGCCCACGAAAATATTGATTTGCATAACCTGCAAAGGTACATTCAAGCTTGTGGCTTGTCCGTAATTCAAAGCTCATTATTATATTTAGTAGTCACTATCATCTATTTGTGAGTGAAATTGGCAAGTGCTGGTTTATACATCACACACACAAATATAGACTGAATATCTTCCCAAATATACTTGGGTTGATTGTCAATTCGGTCTTGTACATAAAGGCGAATGACTTGAATGTCGCTGTATACCTTGTCATGCATATTTTTCTGAGTCTAAGTTTATAAGTACATACAATAATATATTTCACTATTATTGTTTTTCTTAAATGAACTTGTATTTTTCGAAAAAAATACTCCGTGTAAATAAGTGGAATATGTTGCAGAGAATGGCTTAAGGTAGAAGAAAAGAACTCCCCAAAAGGATAATTAATAAAGAAACAAGTATTAAGCCATAGCTGATAATTTTTTATTTTTATATAGGCATTTACTCAAAATGTAGGGCAAAATACTCCAAACATGAAATTAATCAAAGTTAATTGTATAGAATGTTAGAAACCTGTGGCTCTCATATTTCTGTATATATTAAAATTCAATCGTGGCAAGAAATATAAAACACACGAAAAAGTTCACTTACTCCAGATCTTGATTACTGAGGAACTTTTGTAGAGTATTATCTAAGCTAATTTCCCTACGAGATCTTACTAAATGATAAGCAGCTACTCCTCAGTTATAAGCTTTGTAAGAAAATTGTTGTCAAAGCCACAAATGCATCGGTAACATACCAAACAGTACACGTTTTATTTATCAAGAATGCTTTAAATATTTTATATACTACTTATTTTCTGCTGCCTTTGTGAAAACAGTCTTATTCATAGGGATGTTTGAATATTATCAAATCATAACCCAGATCGGAGCAAAATGTAGGTTAAATTAAAAATGTATCTCTTTGTATGTTCCATTGGTAATAGCTATAGTCTATTCCTGTTTGTACCCTTCGGTGTATGCACAAGTAAAGTTATTGTTATTGGCGTCTTAAATCTTCATTCTCTTTCCAGCTGTGCTTTGTCCATTTATTTCATATTTAAATAACTTACGAATGACTGTAGATAGTGATGATCTTGATTATACATCTGACAATCATTTCAATGAAGACGATGATCAAACACGAGTTGATGATACTACACATCTTAGTGCGTTTTCAGAGACAAACGTGAAAGTGCTTATGTTTAGCGCACGGTTCTCGATTTGTAAAAGGAGGTATAGGGGCATAAAGGACGTCCTTTTAATGGTTGAATTACAATATGAATTGGAAAGAAAAAACTTTAGAATTAAAACACTATACTCTATCTTATCCTGATCGTACATCAGTTAAGATATCGAGGAGAGGCAACTGACATTTATGCTAACAACCAGCACTGTAGATGTTCATACTCGAAAGGATTAGTTGTTCATATTTGTTTTTAATAAAAGGCGATAAATGGGTGTCATCTATTGACGTCTGTCTATTAGAGCACCTCATCTCCTGCGAATGGTGTAACAAATATAATGAATACACACAACCTAAATATTCGTTAGACCCCACTAAGACAACCAAAACGCATCAGACGAACGGAGATGCACGCAATCAACTGAAACACTTTGATCCAGAGGTGAGAGACTCTGACACTGTGCAAGGAAATATTCAAAACTGAAAGCTTCAAAATGCAGTGAAAAGATTATTAGCTTGATAAGATGAAAGAAAATGAAGGGATTATGTAACAGCTGCAGCAATTGTTGATGTTAAAATAGAATCCATGAAATCTAGCATTGGTATGCATGAAAAATAGAATCCATAAGATCTGGCATTGGTATGCATGACAAACATATTGAAGAGTTTACAACATTTATCATGAAAGAAACAAGAAAGTTGTATAGCAAGAACAACTGAAAATGATTGAAAGCATAAAGCGCAAGTTGTTGTACATCTAACACAGTTGGATCGAGTTTTGAGAGTAAAATTGTACTTTAAACATTAAAGAAAATTACACATAAGTGAAACAATAAAAGATAATTGCAATGTAAATGCGTAACAATATCTGCTGTGGTCATTGTAGTGGGTAGGACTATATCAATTGTTGATCTCTCTGTAGCAAAGTTTGTAAACGGTTTCTTTGGGTGGTGAATGAGGAACAGGTAGAGGCAGTGCTCTATCAGGTGGCAAACCTGTAATCCATTTCAACAACAAAAATTGTCTTATCCTCCAAGAATGAAAGAAAGAACACTTTTCTTTTTACTATCAAACCAACTCTATATCGCCATGCCTTATCACCGTAAAGTTAAACCAAATATGCAAGATCGATATTTTTCGAGCAATAAGCGATAAATTTAATATATAATTCGTACTAGATACGTAACGTAAAAGATATGGTTTCTAAGCTGTTCGAGTATGGCTCATTTCATATAGTAACACACGATATGTAAGAGCACGATATTTCTTACATTTCGGTCTGACTTCAGAAATAGCGTCGTATATTACAGTCCGTGTCACCTTGCCTCCTCCAACAAGTAATAACATAATACAAATATTTCAGAGCATAATGATATGTTAATAGTAACCCAACCTTCCTGGATTTCTTATGATGAAAACAGCTAGATGCATTTTCATGCTATCTAGAACGAGTTTCTATTGTCGCAAAGTTTGATTTTGATTATTTAGATTTATCCGTACTATATCCTCGACGATAATGATCTATAAGGATGATGATGACGATTGAGATTATGCTTTTCCGATGAAATGGTAAAGGATGAAGACTATCGAGCAAACGTTTGATCGCTCGGCCAGGTCAATCGATAATACACACTTCCCCAGGACCGCTGGCCAATCCAATCATCATCTAGGTTTAAATACTTATTTAATTTAATCTGCGATGGATAGTTTTGTGGTGGCATTAAAGCTAAATGGGGCGCCTATGTAGATTATGTTTGAAAACATTCAAACCTATTAACGTATATATTTTTATTTATTAATTTTAAATTTTTAGCATATCCACTACTTAGAAACAATGTGGCAATTAACGTATACTGTTACGTGTAGGCTCGAACAAAAGTAACAAAAGAAAAGAGTGAAGCCAACAAGCTTTGTAAGTTTTAAGAAAGCAATTTATTTCCGTAGAAAAGAAGGTAAAAATATGAAATACGACTTACGGTTTGTGAATATAACCCAAAAATTAATCCTAGAATTGAAAAATAAAAGTCCTATCACTAAACAGTTTTAATTGAATCCAGGTTCGAATCTCTATGAAGTTCCAAAATGGAAGGCGATGACGTCAGATGAAGTCGTTGTTCTGATGGCAACAGTTCCTTGTTGAAACACAATTTATAATGTTCTGTTTAGAATTCCAGAATAAATTTTCACTAAACGTCTTCGTCCCAGAATTTTTATAAAGAAAAACACTTGTTTTGTTTTCCAGAGAATGTGAATTATTAAATCCCCAAAAATAGATGAACTTCAGACCAAACTGGCATCAACATTAAAAAAACACCCAGAGCTCTTAAAGGTGTATGATACGACTGATAAATCTACAAGAGAACGGCTGTTTTAACCCACGATTTCAGATCATATGGTGGCTCACATGCCAGGGCTACATGACCACTAATTTGAACTGCGCAGTAAAAAAAAAAAATATGCTATTTTAAACGTACGCTAGAATAGCCCTATCTAAGAATTAGATGTCCACTCTGGAAATAAATTAAAAAAAGAAAGCTGTTTACAACTCAGCTAACACGTGTGACGAACATGACCTTGCTAATAGCCAATCATTTTTGCTTAGTGTTTACAAAACGTCTCAACCAAGGTGAACTAAAAATAGTAATAAAGCAACCGTTACGTTCTAATCAGGTCAAGTGAACTTTCCAAAAAGAGATTCAAATCCAATGAAAATTATCATTACAATAAAAAATAATGAAACAAAAATGAAATAAAAAAGAATTTAAAACTAACACACAAGCAATTTAATTACATATTCGTAACACTTCCCCCATAAAGAAAAAGAAAGATTTATGTAATAAAGCTTTCTTTTTACCATATGTAAATTATACATGAGGTAAAATAAAATTACATAAAATTCTTATGAATTATACAAAGTGTACATGCAATAATATTTCTTTACACTGGAAAGTGCATCTGCAATCAAATTGTCTTTTCCTTTGATGTGCCTGATGTCAAGATTGTATTCTTGTAAAAACAAACTCCACCTTAATAATCTTTGATTTTTATTTTTCATCTTGTTCATGAAAGTCAGGGGGTTGTGATCACTAAACACAACAACCGGAGAAGGAGCTGAACTAACGTAAACTTCAAAATGCTATAATGCCAATATTAAAGAGAAATATTCCTTCTCGATTGTTGAGTAATTTCTTTTGGTGCTTATTTAATTTCTTAGAGAAATAGCACACTGGGTGATGAACACCATTTCTATCTTCTTCAATCAATACTGCTCCAACCTCAACATCATTTGCATCAACAGATAATTTAAAAGATTGATTGAAATTTGGAGCTGTAAGAACCGGCGCACTTTTGAGTATGGCTTTTAACCTATCAAAAGCCTCCTAACATTTATCAGTCCAAAGAAACTTGTTTTTCTTGCTCAACAGGTTTGTCAGGGGTTCAGCAATATTAGAAAAATTGGAAAAAATTTCCGATAGTATCCAGCCATACCCAAAAATTACATCAGTTGCTTTTTCCTGACAGGCACAGGGAAATCAGAGATAGCCTTGACCTTAGCATCTATAGGTTTAACTTGACCATGTCCCACAATATGTCCTAGAAAAGTTACACAAGCACAGAAGAACTCACTTTTAGATAAATTGATTGTCAAATTTGCATCAGTGAGTCTGTCGAAGAATTTCCGAATCATGGCTAGATGTTCTTTCCAGGTGTCATTGTAGATGATGACATCATCGATGTCAGCATACAATTATCTAGACCAGAGGGAATCATATTCATCAAGAGTTGAAAAGGACTTGGAGAACCCTTCATCCCGAACGGCATTACTTTATATTGATAGAGTCCATCTGGAGCCACAAATGCCGAAATTTAATTTGCCCATTCCGTTAGTGGAATTGCCAAAATCCTTTCAGAAGGTCAAATTTGGTGACGTACTTGGCATTACCAACTTTATCAATACATTCATCGATTCTTGGCAATGGAAATGAATCTGCTTTTGTCACACTGTTCACCTTCCTATAATCAGTGCACAGACGGAACGTTTTATCTGGTTTCGGAACAAGTATACATGGTGAACTCCATTCACTTTTACTGGGCTCTATGAAATCGTTCGACAGCAAATACTGAATTTCCTTTTTCAAGTATTCCTGTTTGAGAGGGATCATTCTGTATGGGTGTTGTTTCACAGGTTTTGAATCTACAATTTCAACGTCATGAAACATTTTGTTTGTCCTCGTACGAATATCTGGAAACAAGTGCTCATATTCGAATAATAACTGTTTAAGTTCATTTCTTTCTTGTTGTTGCAAATGTAAAAGTTTCTGGTCCAGATTTTTCATAATTTCCGAATTCCGAAGATTTGTTGCTCCAAGATCAACAGAGTACGATTGAGTTTCTTCACTTAAATCCTCAGTTGGTGGGACAGGTACAACAAAAGTAACTGCATGATTTACTTGGCTATCTCTTTCAATATACGGGTACTCCATTAATTTATTTAGATCAGAGTACTATTATTATTTAACTCATTCATTTTCTTCTTAACTTTGTAAGGGCCATAAAATCTAATTTGAAGAAAATTTTGAAGAATGAGCAAGAGAGAATGAATTCTATTACAAGACTCAAAACTACTCCCAATTAAAGTTCTGTGAAACCATAATTTCACTTTTGACTTGAACTGCAGAGTGCCAAATTCAAGCATAACTAGTTGGAAAATTCCAGACCAAAAATTTGACCATTGTCCCGATTGGACAGATTTAGGAAGGCCAAATTGAGTAAAAAAAACCCCTTTATGAACGCTTTTACTATGGCTTTTGGTTTAATATTCCTCAAAGGAATTGCCTCTGGGAATCTTGTTGACGCACATATAATGGTCAACAAATATTGGTTGCGTGATTTGGTCTTAGGGATCAACACAATCTACCATAATTCTGCTAAATGGTTCGTCAAATGCAGGAATAGGTTGCAGATGAGCCTTAGGTATCTTCTGATTGGGTTTTCCTACCATTTGACAAGTATGACAAGATCTACAAAATTTACAAACATCACTTTTAAGTTTTGGCCAATAAAAGTGAGTCAAGATCTTGTGATAGGTTTTATTTATCCCTAAATGACCAGCCAGAGGAGTTTCATGGGCCAAACTAAGTATTTCCTGTCTGTAAGATTTTGGAACTACCATCTGATAGTTCACTGATCACTTGTCACACGTAGGTACCTCAGGAGGTCTCCATTTTCTCATAAGAATTCGATTTTTAATGAAATAACAGACAGGTACTTCAATGGCTTCAGTTTCACTAACGCCCTCTGAAAAAAAACAGGAGATCTCGGGATCTTTTTCTTGTTCGACGGCAAGTGATTGTCGTTTATCACCCTGATGAGATAAAAGAGAATGAGTAGTTAAAAGAGGATCACTGTAATCAATACCTTTCGATTGATCCAAACAAAGAGTGAAAGTGACCTCATCAAAAGCCTGACCAATATATGTGTCAGCTAAAGGAATATTTTCCTTATCAAAATCATTCTCAAGAGCTTTCTTTGACATAGCTCTAGTAAGTGCACAAGCTGGGTAGAACTCAGGGTATTCTTTTTCAATAGGATCAACTTTCTGATCCAAAGAAGGCTTGTCAGTTACAAGTGGATTAACCACAACCTTGTCTCCAGCTAGGTCGTTGCCTAGCAACAAATGAATGCCCTCAACGGGTAAAGTATATACTATTCCAACTGTCACAGGTCCTGAAACTAAGTCAGATGACAAGTTTACAGAATGGAGAAGAACATTAACAAAGCCGCACTCTACTCCCTGAATGAGAACACTCTCATTAGAACAGGACTTCTCAGAAAAAGGCAAAGTACCTGATAACAAAAGACTCTGAGAAGCTCCTGTATCCCTTAAAATTTTAATAGGGATAGGATTGGCCAAATCACCCAAGAGTGAGATAGAACCCTTCGACATGAATGGTTCATTATTCTCCATAATAAAATCAGACTGGGGTTTATTAAACCCAACATATGCATCACTTAGTGTTTACAAAACGTCTCAACCAAGGTGAAATAAAAATAGTGATAAAGCAACCGTTACGTTCTAATCAGGTTAAGTGAATTTTTCAAAAAGAGATTCAAATCCAATGAAAATTATAATTACAATAAAATATAATGAAACAAAAATAAAATAAAAAAGAATTTAAAACTAACACACAAGGAATTTAATTACATATTCGTAACAATACATATAACTGTGCTGAGAGGAAAAAAATGGATTGAAAAGACATCATTATTCAGATGAGTAGGCAGTACATTTCCAGCTCTCTCCATTTGGAAAATGATAATGCACTCGTTTTGTTAAGCTCAAATCCAACTCTCGATCGCCATGTCACTTTACCGTAAGGGTAAAAAGATTGATAGTTTTGGAGAAATAAGCAATAAGTTAATTATAATTTTCGTTGTTAGATGTGTGACGTGAAAAGAATAATAATCAACAATTTCATTTTTAGAAAATGTAGGTTGTCCTCCATATGTTTTATATTTTCGGCATCATTACATAGATCGTTTGGATTGGGTGTCCTGTAGCCGACTGTGAAAAAAGTGGCCCACAAGATGACTTTAAAACATCCATTGATTTCTATATAGTTTGTCTTCAAAATTTACTCACCATTGATATATTATGCATATATCATTTATTACAGATCATGCAAATAGCTACGTATCTTTCATAATGTCTTTATATATGTGATGGACTTGATAGATTTAAGATGTCGAGGAATGAAAACCCAAATCAAAACTGGATGAATTAACACAGTGAATCACACATTCTGGTAAAACGAAGGCGCCACTTCATTGATTGTGAAAGGTTTAGCACGAGAGAAAATGTTCCAAATTTACTTTAATTATGTTTTAGCCACGCTCACAATTTAATTATACAAGAGAGAGGACACTATCTACCTGCATACTTGGTACACTCGGACTATTGTCTTCAGCTTGCATTAGTCCTTGGTTCTAATTCCCATCCTATCATGAAACGAAGAAAACGCCATAATACTGAAATTTCAACATCTTTCTAGGTCTAAATTCTCGTGACCAAATCTTTATCTAATATCCTCCATGAATACTTCTGTGCTGAGAAAACATTATGAGCCACGGTATTTTTTAAAACTACACGTGCTTGAACCTCTATCACTTATTCTACCCCGAAGGAATAAACTGCTATTTTCATTATTGGGGTCCCTTGACCAAGCAACTGATTAAAAAAATGCGAGAGTAAAAATTTTTCCATCTCTT
Source organism: Megalonaias nervosa (assembly GCA_016617855.1). Classification (NCBI taxonomy): domain Eukaryota; kingdom Metazoa; phylum Mollusca; class Bivalvia; order Unionida; family Unionidae; genus Megalonaias; species Megalonaias nervosa. Next base: position 15,593 of record JAECUM010061219.1, read on the forward strand.
TCCAATTGATGATAGCATCAGCTTCGAAAATATAATTTTATTGCATTTTTATTCTTAATTATCAACCAATCATGATTTCTGAATTTCTGAAACCCGTATATCCTCTATTTTCACCCATTTCTAAATTAGTTCTAATATTGTTTGCATTTAATTTATACAATGAGACCTAAAGTGCAGTACTTGGCACCCAGCCTTGATGCTTTCTAATCGGCTCTCCACCACGTACCATTTGTAACGTGTACATGCATAATTTGGTCCTTATATTGTCTTTCCCTTCAAGAACTTGTTCATGCTGCTCACCTAATCACAAGTTGTCCTCGGTAGCTGATATTACCGAGCGAATTTACATAGTACAAAGATGAAGGTGACACTGAAGTAAAATAAGTGAGACACATCGTCAAAAAAAGTTGTATAATATTTATCTAAGGTTTCAAGTATGCTTTATCTAAATCCCCAATACTTTCGGAGAATTTGAAGTTCCTTCAAGCACGACAGACAGCAGAAGAAAGTACATCTGGTCATAGCGTTGCACACTTGCTTGCTTTATATTATTACAAAATGACAGCCCAATATCTTTAAATATTAATTCCATCAGATCTTATATAAACAAAGGCAGCCAAGTGGACCTGATATCGTTCACCTGGCATACATTATTTAAAATTTGACTATTTAACAATTAAAGTCACGTGGTACTGTAAGAGCACAACTCTATATAAACAATGTCCAAAAAGTTATATCATTTCCATTTTACCTGGTTTGTATTACCAGCATGATAATGACAATATAGTGAAGAAGCAATGGGAGTAATGTGCCTTGCGGTGGCCCAGATAGGACTCGAAACTGCGACGTTGGAATGTTGAGTCTCTACCACTTAGCAAAACGCGGTAACTTATTATAGAATTTATCAAAGACTATAAAGATATTAGTTTGTTCTCCAAGCTGGAGAAAAATCCGATCGAAATTTGGTCACCAGAATAGTAACAATTACAAGGGATTCAAATAGAAAACTGTCTCATAAAAACGTAGATCTTTTCCATAATCAAACGCAAACGACATCTTAATGATACAAGACTATTTAACAAGTGTTATGATTCTACAATGTCTTAAACTATGTAATAGAAAATTCAAACGACACTTACAGTACTGTGAATTAAATTCCAAATAATCCTAAAAGTTCTATCACAACTCCAAAACTGTAAAATGTTCCGAATAAATGCCAAAAGTCTTGAATATACTGATGTTCCAATAGCCTTGAATATACTGATGTTCCAATAGCCTTGAATGCATTGGAATAGGTTCTCAATATTACTGTGAGCCGGGCGTTGTACAAAGAGAAGCGAACACAATACCCTCGGGTCGTTTGGCTTATTTAGCGTCAACGATACGAGACCAGAGAAGAAAACCAGAAGAATAAACCTACAACGAAACAGAACAAATACTTACGATACTAAAACAGAACAAAATACTTAAATATACAATACTACAAATGAGATATACGATACACAACCCGCACTCCGGTATTTCAATATATAGCAACACAATAACATAAATGACAACTTACCAGACACGAAGACAATAAACATTCAAATACTACAATTCTCGCAAATTGTATTCGCCACCATAGGCGTAGAGGAAATGAATAAGATGTCGTTCGTCCAGAGACGACACGACGAGCGTCTAGGGCCTTTATTAGGTGCATGACGCTCAAGGTTATCGTCCCCTTCATGCGCCTGTTGCACTGATCGATCACACACTCACTCACTCACGCGCTCACTCATGACAAACAAGCACCTAGGTCACATTACCAAAGTAGTGTTTTAGTCCAGAAAGTCAGTTAGCACATTGTATTTCCGAGGAATAATTTGTATAAATAATTCTTCTCAAATTATATCTGAACACAGCAGGAAGCTCTGATCATAGGTTCCCTAAAATTTGTAATAAACAGGAATGAAGACTTTGTTTTAAGAAAAAAACCTCTTTTTAGACATCACCACTTGACTTATGTCGCACCAATAGCATTAATTGAAAAAAAGACTTACCGAAAATTCCAAATTATTAGTCAACAAGTTCTCTTCCAGAACATACCAAACTCGTAAATAAGGTTAAGTCTTTAGTTAATATCTTGTCAAAAAACATGACGAGAGTCTTGGTAGGCCAAACTCTACTCTCAGTCATGGAGAAAGGTCAAGCAAACAACATAAATTAAATATACCTGGCAAATATTTGATGAAATATTAACAAAATTCCACTTGCAAATCAGGTCAAAAGTATTACCTCTCGAGTGATGGGAACCTAAACCAGCAAGATGCAAGATCACTCATAACAGAACTTATAGGATATCTGGAATATATAAGCTTATTTTCCGCGTTTAAGCTCCTAAACGTACTCGTTTTGGTGTGGATCCAACTCATAAACGTACTTCTTACAGATCTTGATGATTTAAGTCTTTTTTCCAAGTTTAATAACAATCATCAAACTACTAAAAACCTCAGCCAGTCAGATGAAAGATTACTTCTTGATGATATAAGTATATGTTTAATGCCTGATGAAAATCTAGCGTCCTCCCCCCCCAAAAAAATCAAGACAAGAAAGAGTACTTTTTAAATATAGTTACATTATTGAAAGTATGCCCTAGAAACGTTTGAAATTCAGGATTCCGGGGTCTTCGACCCCTGGACCTCAGCCATTGTGATGCAAGACCACCCCATTATTATAAGGGGATTTCATTCATTACGAAAGTTGTCTGAACTATTGGTGATATAAACATTTGTTTGACAAGGCCCAATTAAATTCGAATTAGAAATATGACTTCCTAGGTAACCAGATCATACAAATTGAAACGATCACATTACCAACACGCACTGATCTAGCTCATTACCAAAAACTATTTCGCGTCATTAATTTTAAGTCTATATTCCATGTCAGGTCTAAATCAGATCGGAAATATGGTCCTTAGAGTGCTAAAAAGTACTTTTATGTATGGACATGCAACGGATGAAAGACCACGTACAACGGACACATGGCAGTACCATACGCTCACATTACAGCTACGTGTCCAAAAACGAAATAATTTTGCAGGCGACCAAAGTTTTGTGACTTCAATCGTTGTACGTGAAAACATTATGATGATGAAACAGTTCCAACAAGCAGTACTTTAATGCACGCGCTTTCAGGCTATAATCCAAGAGTTCGATATAATTGGTTGAGCGGTTCGGGAGATTGAGCCAAAATACATTATTTCCTTTTTGCCACGGAACCCGACTAATTGCCGGTGAGGTCCTTCTTGACATACTGTTAGGAAACATTTTTTTTTCTGAGACCTTCCTTACAAGTTTCAAATACGTCTGCTGAACTCGTTAGAATAAACAGAAGATTAGTTTTTGCACCTAAAAGTTAGCGACCATAACCTCTCAATGGAGAGAGCACCTTGGACAGGAGAATTCATAAAAGTTGCCACAATAATTACATTTTTGCTGCGCCTTGAAATCCTTGACATGTTTTACATATGGCAACCATGGAAACGAGAC
>JAECUM010061224.1:0-13327 GCA_016617855.1 Megalonaias nervosa
ATATATATTTATGTCAGATACTTAAAAGGATCCAATTTACTATATATCTAGAGTTGGCCAAAACCAAAACAGGACAAGCAAGCAGATTTTGATATCTTGTGATTACTACATTAAAATTTCTGACGAATAACATAGGCTGTGCTGACGATTTGTAAAAGAAATAAATAAAATAAAATATAATGGTGTTTGGGTTCTTTCATGAATTTTTTTTTACCCTTTTTTAACCTCAACCTCAAATTCGGATAGAGAGCAATTATTATTTGTTTTAAAAGCCGGCTTTTAAGTAGTCACTTTAACGCAAGTTTAAAAAATAGTGTGTGTGTGTGACTTAGATTTTTAACGTAGCTTTAACAATTTTTCAGTCATATCGCTACGATGTCTGCAGTGTGACAGTTTATAGTGATATTTAGCACTGGAGCATCATGCCGCAGACATGTAGCATGATGTCCCACCCAGTCACATTATCTTGACAACATGTGGACTTAACTATGTAGATGATCCATGTCTTTGGAGTTCATTAACTGGTGCACTTTTTCACTTAACTTGACTAAAGCTGAAGGCCTATGTATCGCTACTTTTAGCATCACAAAGATCCTAATAAAGTTACGAACTCTGGATTCAAATTGTAGTTGCCTGTGTAATGGTCGTCGAAACAAGGCTATATTTTAAGGACAAAACATACATACACGTTGATAATTTTGTACATTGCCGGTTAATTAAGTAAGAGTGTCAAAGAATCGGAAACAAAAATTATTTACTTTTTCCGAAAGGAGAACTACCAATCTCATTCAACTTCCATCCACTGTCATCTTCAAAGGGTATCACCGTTTACGGAAAAGGTGAAAACCAGCTCACTCACTACAGTACCTATTTAATTATAACTATAACCACAGCATGATGGTGGTAGAATTTTATAATTTCAACATAATGTCATAATGCCCTGTTGCTTTAATACTTTTTCTGAATTTTATGGCAGTATTATTATTAATTTAATCTATAATGAAAGTCGATTGTTTGGCTTCCCGTGGTGGAAGTAGCTTTTCCAATAATAAGTAAGTCTGGCATACATCCTTTAATGTGCCAAGCTATCCTCGATGGCTGCTAACACAACTGTGAACTAATGTCGTCAAACGGCCATTCCACTAGGAACTTGAGACTTCTAATTTCCTCTTCTATCTCCATTACGGTAACAGCGACTGCAGTTCCAGCATTCGATGACATGTAAATTCATTGTATTTGAAAGCAAGTGTAATCAAGTTTTTTTTTCCACAGCAATCTAATCCCCTAACCAGCGTGCATTTCCTTTCCCAAACTATTAAATCCCAGTATGTAACGATCGAGTTGAAAGTCAGATGAAATCTAAAACAAGAATTTTTGAGTGCGCATGCTTAACCTCGAGAATCATTTCAATCTAAGTTTGAGTTTCTATCAAGTATTTTCAGTTGTCCAAGAGGTGAAATGTAATTCCAACTCTGTGAAAGTATACATAATATAAACACAAGATAAAAATCACAACACAACGCAGTTTTCTAGCTTATCGGCTGCTTCAACCACGAATCTATTTCGTCTCAGGAATTATTTAACTTCATTTTAAATTTTCAAGCGCATTAAAACTTCTAACTCATTTGATAAAGAACGGAAAAATTAATTATTTTTATAATTTGAAATTTGGACTATTGAAATATTCATGTTGAAAAACAGATGTCCAGGATATGAGGCATTAGGTTCACTGACGGGTTAGAAAATATATGCCCATAATTAATGCTGAAAATGTATCTCGATGTGACACACGAAATCAAATGATTTAAAATGAAACGTAATGACAGATGAAAACTTGGTCTGCAAGACCTGCTTTCAAATAAAATATGACATTTTGTTTTGTTTACTTTCATTTTGCGATGAGAAACTTGAGAAACAAGGAAACAATGATATTTGAGGAGTGTGTGTGGGTGTGAGTGTTGGATTTTTAACGTAGCTTTAACAATTTTTTTGTCATACCTCTACGAAAGTCTTCAGTGTGACAGTTTCTAGTGATGTCTAGCACTGGGACATGATGCCGCAGACACTTTATCCTGACACCAGGCCGACCAGTCCTAACACTAACCTCTTAATACTGAGCGCCAATCGAGGCAGCTGCAAGTACCATTTTTATAAGTCTTTAGTATGACTCGGTCGGGGATCCAACCCACGACCTCCTGCCTCCGAGGCGGACGCTCTAACCACATAGGCCACCCGAGCGGTCGATATTTGTGGAACAAGAACGTTTCAGTACTAATTTTTCTTATTATTATCGACAAAAATATGTTTCAACGAATTTTCGCAAGCCGAGGTAAACAACATACGGTGTTTAATCAATGTGTTCAAATGAGTGCAAGCAATATCTGCAAAAAAAACAAAAAACAAAAAAAGTTAAATGTTGCACATATAAAGTTAAGCATCGTTAAATGTTAAAGACGAATTAACTACTCTAAAGAAAATCCATCCTGCCCCAGCACTTGGGCCGTGTGTCATATAATTTTAATTGACTGCAGTCTAACTCTAACATCATCTGTCCAATATAAGGCTGTATTTGTAAATTTCTAGTACATTTGTCGGGTTGTATTTGTCCATTTCTAGTATATTTGTCAGGTTGTATTTGTCCATTTCTATTACATTTGTGGGGTTGTATTTGTCCATTTTTAGTACATTTGTCGGGTTGTATTTGTCCGTTCTAGTACATTTGTCGGATTGTATTTGTCCATTTCTAGTACATTTGTCAGGCTGTATTTGTCCATTTCTAGCACACTTGTCGGGCTGTATATGTTCATTTATAGCACATTTGTTTGGTCTGTGGTAACATTTATTGCTCGAAATGTTAGGTTATTTATTACTGTGGAGTCAGGTAAAGTTTACGATCACACCATGTTCAAAAGGGTGTGTCAAAATGAAATAGTCGAACGCTCATGCTACTTTGGAAGGGGACGATAATATTTGAGGAACACAATGAACAATGTGTAAAACAAGATTTTTCAGCAAACTATAATTTATACGTAAAATAAATTGGAATCCAATACGAATCAAGAGTGTTACAGCAGAAAGCAAACCAAGGATGGAACCGACTGGTCAGTATATACAATGGACTTCACTGAGGCAGACCGTAAAACTATGGGGAGAACAAAGGAGAGTCCTGTTTCCTTTGGGTCTAGGAAGGCGAAAAGGGTGGTTGGGTGGTCAGTTTTGCACCGCACCATTTTAGCAGAGAATTAATCAAGCTGGTATGTATGTATGTATATTTCTGCCTTTTCCAAAAGCAGTATCGGAGCTCACTCGTATAACGGGAATGAAGTCTTTTTCATTCATACTGTTTACTATTGGGCTAGTTTTGAGTGCCGCTCGATTTGGACCTTATGACCTTTGCCTATACAGAGCAAATCCCTATAACGATCACCTCCCAAAGCCTTTGCACCCTTTTAAAAATTCGTCTAAGGACGAATATTTCCTTTTCCTCATCTTCATATTATACTTCTCAAAACTTAAAGCTGACAATAAAATCTTTAACCCTTACCTACTGGTAGCTGCCAATGGCATATTGGACTTTATGCAGTGTATTGTATTAACTGTATTATATCTTCCCTAGTTTCCTACTATTTGAAAGAAAGCAAGAATCTTCAAAAACAAATAGCTTAAGGATTCCTTTTCTCAGTTTCTATTTTTTATTTTGGGAGATTCTTAGATAAATTTAAAATAAAAAATTCCAACTGCTTATATCTAATTTTACGGGACATATAGTCGCTATCATATGATAAAGACCGGCTCATTTTTTTTATTTATGTTTTAAATGAGAAATGCTCACCCGTTGATATATTCCGTATGCGGAACACTCAAAACAAATGTTTCGAATTTAGCATATGTTCTTCTGCAAGTACTATTTGATGACAAAATTGCTCCTAAAATGTAGGATTGCATAATAGAATGACGCGCCTTAAATTGTTGATTCATTCTGTTAGTGACCTAATTTGATGCTACAAATAGAAAGTTCTGAATAAACTTTAGTGGTATTCCAAAATGAGTCCAACGCTGGAAGTTTTGATGTGCCTGTGATGGCCTGTGTCTTGACAATGTGCTAGCAGTCTTTTGTTGGATCACAAAAGTGCAATGCAAGAATATGTCCTTATTTGAATTTCACTATAAATCCAAGTCTCTATGTCCATGAATATTATTTCTGAGCACTTTGTATTTCCAAAGAAGAATATTTTGAATTAAATAATTTCACCCAAATCAAAATACTGCACAGCAATAATACAACTTGCTTCTGCTCAGATGTTGTCGTACAAATGACTAATTTTCAAGTAAACAAGATTTATATAAAAAAAAACAAGGCATAAAAAGAAAACCCGGATGAGGGTCAAAAGTTAATTGTTCTAGAACAATTAGAAGGTGTGTTACAATAATGCATGTGAAAAACAACATGTACACGAGCTATGTATAGAAATTCAAATGTCCTTGTCTCAGTTTAAGATAATAATCCTAATAATTATCCAGTGTTGTTTACAAAAATGTCATTGATCTTGGACAAAGTCAGTTATTAGATACGGTTTTACATTTCCCATAGCATATAATGAAATTTAAAAAAAAAAAATGTAAAAAACTAACAAACTATGCAAATTAAATATGCATAACAACGGACTCCTCATCCACAAAGACCTGTTTGATAACATGTATTGTATTGTACTTAACATCACTTGAGAAGAAAAGTATCAACCTCAAAATTTTTAATTTTCACTCAGAGCAGAACATTAAACGAGAAAATAAAATTTAATTTTATGGTACACGGAACATAATTTCTATTTTATATGTCTGAGGTAGTTACTATCTGTAATGTTTGGCCTACACACAGATGAACGCACTCGCGCGCGTGTGTGTGTGTGTGTGTGTGTGTGTGTGTGTGTGTGTGTGTGTGTGTGTGTGTGTGTGTGTGTGTGTGTGTGTGTGTGTGTGTGTGTGTGTGTGTGCGTGCGTGTGTGTGTGATTGGATTTTTAATGTTGCTTTGACAATTTGAGTCATATCGCTACGATGTCTGCACTGCGGCAGTTTATAATGATGTCTAGCACTGGGGCATCATGCGGTAGTCATGTAGTATCATTTCCCACCCAGTCACATTATGACACCAGGCCAACCAGTCCTAATACCATCTTCTTAATGCTACTAACAGCTGCCTCGCTTGGCGCTCAGCATATAGAGGTTAGTGTTTGGACTGGTCGGCCTGGTGTCGGGATAATGTGACTGGGTGGGACATCATGCTACATGTCTGTGGCATGATGCCCCAGTGCTAGACATCACTATAAACTGCCACACTGCAGACATCGTAGCGTATGACTGAAAAATTGTTAAAGCTACGTTAAAAATCTAAATATCACACACACACACACACACACACACACACACACACACACACACACACACACACACACACACACACACACACACACACACACACACACACACACACACTTCTTAATGCTGAGCGCCAAAAGAGGCAGCTGGTAGTACAATTTTTATAAGTCTTTGGTATGACCCGACTGGGGTTCGAACCCGCTAGCTCTCGCATCCAAGGTGGCCGCTCTTACCACTTAGCCCACCGGGGAGGTCCACAAATGAACGTATACAGGTATACAGAGTAGGAAAGACAATACATTAGTAAAGTTAATGACTTGACTACCATTAGTAAAGTTAATGACTTGAAAGGATATTTCGAAGGTAAGTAAAGATATCAATTATCACCATTCCATCTTGCTATCTTGCCAGTGGCTTCATTCATACCAACGCGATCCTATCTAATTTGTTTGTGTATTTTTATTATGGAAATATAAATTGGTGAAGTCTGATAACAAGAATGATGTCTTTATCAACGGTGTTCACCTCAAGCGGTACCAAGTTGTTTTGATCGTTTTATTATTGCTTCCTTTGGGCAACATCTGTCCAAGCAACATATCCGTGATAACTATGCTAAACACAGATAGATAAAACAAAACGTACCTGATGGACTATGCAAGATCAATGTAAGTAAAACAAAGAAGGTCTGATTTAAGTACGTATTCAATAAAGTTTGTATGAAATTTCTATACATGAATCGATTGGATTATATTCAACCAGCTGAACAATCTTCCAATAAAGTCATTAGACATTGCAATACGGAAATTTATACTCTGAGTTGGTCAAGTGAATTTTAAAATGCATTTTATGACATTAAGATAATGTGTATCAACACCAACCCCATCTACTATCTAACCGTCAGATTTTTTTCTTGACCAAGTAATTAATGTCTTTATACAGCACGTGAAATAAACTGTCCATTGCACGAGGATCCAATTCATTTAGCCGTGGAACTGAACAACTTACTGATTTAAAACTTGATTTATATTTGATGTAATATCTTTGTGTGTGTGTGTGTGTGTGTGTGTGTGTGTGTGTGTGTGTGTGCGCGCGCGCGCGCGCGTGTGTGTGTGTGATTTGGATTTTTAACGTAGCTTTAACAATTTTTCAGTCATATTGCTACGATGTCTATAGTGTGGCAGTTTATGGTGATGTCTAGCACTGGGGCATCATGCCGCAGACACGTAGCTTGATGGCACACCCAGTCACATTATCCTGACACCAGGCCGACAGTCCTAATACTAACCTCTTAATGCTGAGCGCCTAGCGAGGCAGCTCTTAGAACCATTTTCATGTAATATCCTTGAACATCGAGACAAGTCTATAGAACTGTACGACTTACTGTTGGGAATAAAAAAATCTTTACATTGGTATAGTCATTTCTTTTTATACATAATTTCGGAACCTAGGAAAAAAGTAATAATTTCAGAAAGACGTAGATATTATGTAGACACTAACTCGTGGAACTTCTCTCTAGTGATTTATATTTCATTATAATTGCTAACATTACCTCAACAGATCCATTTGTTTTGTTTTTTTGCTAAAGGGGGCGTTTGCTGGTCCCAAAAATGGTTAGTGCGCATCCTCAGTTTTTATGTTTGGGGAAGACTCGTGTTCTTGTTAAAGTGTTTGTATAGATTTTCGCTGATTCGTTTAGTATTTTCGTCTTCGTATGAATAATGTCTCAGCTTTGTTATAGAAGGGACACATTCTTATCAATTTACGAGAAGAAGAAGAAGATTAGAAGAAGATGATGATAATAATAATAATAATAATAATAATAATAATAATAACAATAATAATAATAATAATAATAATAATAATGATAATTATAATAATGATGATGATGATGATGATGATGATGATGATGATGATGATGATGATGATGATGATAACAATGAAGATACTGCTATTGATGATGATGATATTAATAGTGATGATGATGACGACGACGATGATGATGACGCCGCCGATAATAATAATAATAATAATAATAATAATAATAATAATAATAATAATAATAATAACAATAATAATTAATTCAACGGGTTCTATAATAATATTTAAATCTGATTGATGAGGTGTAGTTTATGATGTCGGTCTCCTTTATTTCTATGACAAAACGAACAGATTACATAAATTTGCCAGTGCAAAAAAGAAGCAGAACAGTGAGGTGTATACCTTTTTAATTTCATTATTGCAGATGGAAAAAATAAAACAACTGTCCTGAATTGTTTTGAGCATACTGTAACTAAGGTTTTTTCCATACTTACTGCATTTGGACCATTTATGCATACTTTGACTAAGGTTTATTCCACACTTGCTGTATTTGAACCATTTGGGCATACTATAACTCAGGTTTATTCCACACTTACTGTATTTTAGATCATGACCAAAATAGAGAAATATTATTCCACTCTTGCTGTATTTTGGACCATTTGTGCATACTGTGAATGAGGTTTATTCCACACTTACTGTATTTGGACCATTTGGGCATACTTTGACTGAGGTTTATTCCACAATTGCTGTATTTGAACCATTTAGGCATACTGTAACTCAGGTTTATTCCACACTTACTGTATTTTGGACTATGACCACAATAGACAACTATTTGGGATATATAAATCTGCATCCATTGTAAACTTTCAGAGTTCACTTCGAAGCCCATTTCACTGTGATTGTTATGAGGTTTTATCCTAAGTATGTTCTACACAGGACCAATTAGAACTGTTTCCAAGATGAGACAGACCAGTGAATAACGGATATATTTCAACCAGTGGGTGAAAAACGTAGCATTTTCACTAGTAGCGAAGCCTCGAGTGAAAACAGTTTTTCACCCACGAGACGAAATATATCTGTTATTCACTAGTAGCAAGCAATTTTCATTTTATTTCATGCTCAGACGTATTTGTTTGCAAGATTTATAATAGATTGAAGTCGCAGACTTCTTACTGGAATCCAGCGCGATGCCAACGGTTTTCCGTTTCAGTTCTGCTGTGTTTTGTGATTATTCACACATCACATATAAACATTTACATGATTCTCCTTCCCACTTCGAAGTAAAATAGTATATTAGGGAAAATAATAATTCGCGCATTGTTGTATGTGATCACGAGTGCTTCTTTAACGGGAGGCGGCCATATTTACCACTCGGCCACATAACCAAGAAAGAATAACAGTTGTCTTGCTGTCTAGATGGCTGTGAAATTATTTATCGTAATTCACTCCAGTGAATTGTCACAGTTAAATTTATTGGGAAAATCCAGTAATTCACAGCCTAGCATAAAATAATATGCGACATTAGACACATAAGAGCTAAATCAAACACAAGACTCCTCCAATAGATTGATACTAGCTTGATACTATTTCATATACGTTTAATATTTTGGAAAAAATGTACATTTTTTTTAGATAGGGTCAGACACAGTTGAGAAGCAATATAGATTCCGTGATGTACCAAATCATTCATTTAAGGGTACATAGTTGTCTCTGCATGTAAGGGTGCAAATTTATGTAGATCAATGAGGAGCACATTAATCTGGGCAGGTGAACGATTAATTAGATTTATGGGGACCGGCGCGTGTTTATATCACCATAATGCACGGATTGTTAATGGCTGTGTCAGGAGAGAAACGATTCGTAATTAAGCATTCATTTATTTAACAAGTCAGACAGACTGGAAGAATAGGGATAACTTCGATCTTGTATCGGAATTGTCAGATTTGAGATTTTCCAGAATTAATTATTTCGGAATTTTTAGGTCACGCAGACTACAATTTGGCGCCTAGTTATTAAAGGCGGGAGAGATATTTAATCCGGACTGGTTACGCTAAATAAGGGGCGTGATTCCCACACAAAATTCTTGGTTTTTAATCTGTCCCATCGAAAATGTTTAGTCAGTCTACACTTTTCTGCAAGAGAAAATAAATGTAGGAGACTCCGAGTTTGAATTTAGAAGAAATTCACTCGTAAATAATTATCCAAGGGATCGGATGTCTGGAAAGTCAACGGACACGATTTTGGCGGTAGAAGCGAGCGAAACTTGAAAGCAAGGTATTTGTGCCAGTCTCATGTAATTCGTTGATATCAATATAACGATTTGTTTGATTTATTTGCTTATATTTGCATGAATTTATTTGTTTAAATTCGTAGATCAATTTTCTTGATATGAATACAACTGTGCGAGTTCATCTGTATGAATCCGTACAATGATATTCTTTATATAAGTTTGACGAATTGTTTGAATGTGTCGTCTTGATTGTTATAGGAAAATATGTATCTAAGAATTTCATGCCTTACTTTAGTTGATATGAGTTACGAGAATCCGTGTGAATTCACCGACCTTAGATGATTTCACGTATGATAAAGACTTGAGTGCGTATTGACTGAAATTAACTTTGTTAAACCATGAAGTGAGATTTCATATATGCTTGAAACTTGAATGTACGTATTCGCTAGAAATAACGTAGTTAAGCTATGTAATGAATTTCATTCATTCATTTGTGTAATTGAGACGAGACCGGAACTGATGTCTCGGAGGATGTTAATGTGATTCAGGTTGAAGAGCCGTTAGGAAGTACATTAATCCTATGAAACTAGGTTTGTTTATGGTCTGCCATGTTTAGCTTGACCAGATAGCCTTTGGTTTCTGTTTGAATTCCGATAGAACGATATCTGACATAACGAGAGAGGATTAGTGATCTATTCCCAGTAGGATATCTGACAGAAGATTTAGGTTGCTTCTTTGTTTATTTTGGGAAGGTGAAATAGCTCCACGGGACGTATCCACGTACCTACCTATCGAAGTATCTACGTATCACGTAGTTACATATCCACCTACCCACACAAAGTTCGAGGGCCGAAAGAGGCGAGACTATAGAGAGTTTGGAGAAGTGAAAACGAAAAGTGGAAAGGACCAAGAATAACAGCCACAGTGAATTTGGAATGAACCGGAAATAATCAGGTTATAAAGTTGTACAAGGCAATGACTTTGATTGTTCACTCGATTCTATCATGAACTAATTCTATCGTTTAAAACAGATCGGCTATTTATATAAGTATATTTGTGTTTTGAAATTCGGTGAATGATTTATTTCATGTAATGCATTATCACGGTTGTTTATGTAATTGATTAAATTGTTATTTCATGTACGGGGGCTCGTGTCATTTTGTTTTATATATCTGCTCAGATCTCTATCTATTCCATCTACACGTTTCACACTTTATATTGATATTTACTCGATCCGGGCAATAACACCGAAGGCGATCACCCTCTAGATAACGATAACCAAATTTCCACTACAACCCACCCCAACAAAGTGGGGGATACGTGGCACTGCATCATTTCAACACTTGCTCTGTACTAGATGTATTGGAAAAATGTAACAACAGATCACAGGGAGTATCTATATTACCAGTCCTAAATCAACGTCAACTCAATTTTATCAGAGGATTATTGATTTAAAATGCCATATGCTAAAATGGAATGAAAAAGAATGAAATAATCATAATCAATCGCAATCAAAATCACTTTATTTCAATAATATAGGCCTCAGGCCGATAATACAAATTCTATTTCTGATCTACACAATTTGAACGCCACATTTTCTTTAATACAGGTGAGGTATAACTTCTTGATTTATCTCTCCACTTATTTCCAATTAGTAACATTTTCACATGATTTTATTATGGATGGAGATTTTATAAAAGCCTCTCTCCTAGCAAATGATCTGTCTAAGTAGTGTGATAAATTATACACATTCACTAAATCACTGCCAGACATAAGGGAGACGAAGTTTTCAATGCTTGGTTGTACATAACATACATTTTTTACATATTGTCTTCTAATTATATAATATTCTCGGCGAACGCAAACAAAGTGAAATTCATCCTCTATCATATAAATATTTCTTCTCCTGCACAGTTCACAAAATCTGAAAGCTCTATCATTTTTTATTCTTCCTGTTTCAATCATTAGTTTATCGCTTGAACACCTTCGTTGCACAAAATATTTTCTTAAATTAAAAGGTATATTGCATGACAGGTATTTCTCACACTGTAGTAGGGATTTATACTGACTATAGTAATAACATTCTGAGGAATTAGTAATAAGCTCTTACCAACTTTGACATTTATGTGTCTCTAATACTCCCTGTGAACTCCGAAACAAATACTCTTTCATCGCCAACATCTTGTGATAGCCATGCATATCCAAAACTATATTGATAGATCACATTTTTAATCTTCGTAGCCCGCGTGACTCAAGCAATTTCGTCTAACTTTTTTTTATGCTAACCCTGAAACAGAGCCTCTTTCACGAAGTGCCTAGAAGCACATGAATCCTGGTCAAAGAGGCGCTTAACTATGTTCAAATGGAATAACGGCACGGTCAAACTGTTCCTCACACATTTGATCATTCTACTCTCTTCTGGTTTGGTTGATCGATACATAACTAAACGAGCTGGAGACACGGATGTGACAAAAAACATTCCTGGGTCTAATACCTAGAGTTCATAAAAACATATCAGGAAGTAGATCCGCTGGTGTGATTGATATTATCGCACAAGAAAGAAAGACAGATAGGTACGTGTTGTGTGAAATACTGTTTGTTTGTTTTTATGTGTGTGTGTGTGTGTGTGTGTGTGTGTGTGAGAGAGAGAGAGAGAGAGAGAGAGAGAGAGAGAGAGAGAATTTAACAGTTTTAAAACAATGATCACCATAAAAATTCTTTTCTAAAAATCAAAATTTTAATAAGCTTTTCTCGACTGATTCACTGACACACCAACCATTAACGAAAACAAATCGTCGTTATCTCTTCTGTTCAGGCACAGGAACCAAGTTCTTACTAGGAAATTAAATAATCTACAAGACAATACAAACACAAGATATAATATAATGGTGAATATACGGGGCTGTTAGTGTTGATGAACAAGACCTGGGTTCCCACGGTCCACGATGGTTACGCCTTACGTCTGCGTTTTTGAGGCCTCGGAAAGAGATAGCCAAAATGATCGCAAATTCACAGTTATACTTTGTCATCATTTCTAGGGAAAAGGCGACCAAGCAAAAGACAGTACATGGGCAAGAGGAAATACAAAATTTCGTTGCTCAAAACAGTACACAAAACATTATGCACGGACGGTGGATCCATCATTGTAATGCCACATTATTGCATTAGGTTGAAACAGCATTGTTTTTATAAAGTCCTTCATGGGGGTGGGGGGATCCGTACGAATCAAAATATTCCACCATATATTCGTTCGAATAACTGACAAAGTGTGTTAATGGTCAATAACTCTTGTCTGTGGATGACATAAGCTCGACCGTATTTGCGTGTTCGATCAGCGAGTTGATATTTGCCAGAGACTACAGGATTCCAACGGTGATTCGTACGAACTGTGTGTTAAGTTCCCATGAATTGATTTCTTAGGTTACAAACAGAGATCACTGGTAATAGGCAATGATTTCAGACGTCACGTTTGCTTTTAAACTGGTCTGTCATGTATGCAGAGGTGAATCAATGATTCTTGGGCTGATGGAAGAGGGCTTAGATGCGTTTCGTCTCGGAGCTAGTCAGAGAGGCTTGAGAACATCATAGCCAGTCTTAATATTTTCATTTTCATGGAGAGGGTTGAAACTACCTCCAAATGAGACTCTAAATTTTCTTCTGGAGTCCTCAGCAAACATTTGCACTGTTGTAATTGCATAGGATGATCCCCTTGGCATCTGTAACAATGTTTTATGTCTGCAGCTTGCAGCGAGATTATTTTGGCAATTTTTTGAGCAAAATGTGTCAACATGGCAGGAGCATCGTGGCAAATATGTTTGTTCTTCTACTCTTCTTTCTTTTCATCCTTCTCCTATATTTTTACTTTGAGGCTGTGGCGGCCGTAGTCCTTGTTTCTTGATCGTGCA